>CAJUYG010000149.1:109741-131689 GCA_910591675.1 Galerucella calmariensis | reverse complement strand
GATAAAAAAAAGTTACATCGAAAAATATAAATTTTTTTCTTGAATTTCTGAAGATTTTCGCTTATAACTTTTTTATTTATAGTTCTACGACAAAAAGTTACTGGACCAAAGTTGTAGAGAACTTAATTTTCAACAAAAAATGTTAACAATTTTTTTAAAGAAATAAATAGTTTAAGAGATATATCGTAAAAACCATTTCACCCCTATTTTCAAGATGGCGGCCGTGGGACAAGGGTGGCGACCCCACAAACTTGGTTTTAGCTTTACACTGACCCCCCCTACACATCAAAAAAATAAAATTGCGTCCTCTAAAAAACGCAACCCCAAATGTAACTTTTCAATGGACTAATCATTCGATTTATTATTTATTACGACAAAAAGTTACTGGATCAAAGTTGTAGAGAATTCAATTTGCAACAAAAATGTCAACATATTTTTTTTATCAAATAAATAGTTCAAGAGATATATCGTAAAAACCATTTCAACCCTTATTTTCAAGATGGCGGCCGTGGGTCAAGGGTTGCGACCCCACAAACTTGTTTTTAGCTTTACACTGACCCCCTCTACACATCAAAAAAATAAAATTGCGTCCTCTAAAAAACGCAAGGTAAGGCCTAAAACATGTAACATTTCAATGGACTAGATAGAGAGAATGGCCGTTTAACGCCCGTCCAGTTAACTGGACACGGGCTACAAGTAAAAGGAACCGGTATGTCCAGTATACACGACGCTAGGACCATAGGACTCAACGTGTTAACTTGCAGAAGCGGTACCTTGGCAGAGGGAATGTGTTGCTAGAGGAAAAGGCTGAGATATTTACAATTTTCACAATTTACAATAAATAAAAAAACATTTTTTACTCCGATTTCCTCCCACTTTTCAGTTTTGTCCTTATAGATATAATCCGCATGGCTGGTATCGTAGAAAACTTGCCGAATCCGCACAGTTTCAATCAACTTTTCTTCTATTTTTCACTCTAGCCACATCGTGCATGAATATACAAGAAACTGCGGAATCGACATTGCATTGACAGTCGCCCTGAGGATAAACGATTATTTGGATATATTTTATAGATTTGTAATTTGGTTGTTTTGTGATTTGTTGATGATCATTTTTATTATAAACAGATACATCTTTTAAAATACCTAATCAACTTAAACATGATCAAAATAAATATTCAGAGCGACGTATTGTGCAAATCAGAATGCTTGTTAATCAACAGATTCATCATGACGACTGTCATGTGGAATTGCCCTATGGTATTCATGGTATCAAACGAGTATGTTAGCCATCTTAACAAAAATAGGACAATGCTAGGAAATAATATATATAGCTTATGTCTTGAGCATTTTAATTTGTAATGTTTTGTTAAATGTATACCCTCATAAACAAGAGTGAAATAGCATAATACTATACAATATAAGCATGTTAATTACAAAAATTTCTTAAATATAAAACAGCACACAAAGATAGGAATATTGTTATAACTGGCGCTTGGACGTTTTCTACGGAATTGCAAAGTGTCGAGTTACATGTCGTACAGACGCTTAGAAGTGTACGATTTGCCTTCTCTAAAGCTTTTTCAGTTGCACAAATTGATTCGGGGGCGCATCTTCTATGTATAGTGGAAATATTGGCGTCTGAAAATAAATAACAAGAAGCAAACATTATTCTCAACGGATTATCTAAGCACATACAATAGAAACCCTCAATGATATAAACAAATTAAATGTAGTAGTCGTAGTAAAATTGAAACACCATCCGTTTTATAAAATGTCTAGACAGTGGCGTAGCGTGCCATCTTGGCGCCTGGGGCGGGAGACCCCTTTTGCCGCCCCCATTCTATAGGTGCTTAATTAAAGTTCACAGGCAATGAGGTACTTTTTATTGAAGGTAAAATAGGATGAGCGGTTTTACAAGCGGATTCTACGGGCCTTACGAGCAGCGAAGTCAGAAATAACTTTGTCAAAATCAATATTAGCAGCCAATTCTTGTTCAATCGACAATATAGCCAAGTTTGATAGTCTAGCGGAGCTCATAGTAGATCTGAGGTAATTTTTTATCAGCTTCAACTTCGAAAAACTTCTCTCACAACTTGCAACACTAATCGCCAAAGTCAAATATATGCGAATCAAGATGACTATATTTGGAACCGAAATTCCAAGATTGAGTTTTTGAATGAACTGGAGGAGCTCCAGTGGTCCTTTACCACTTATATCTTCCTCTGATTCAGAACAGGAAACAAACTGCTGGAGACATTTTTCCGCCCCCGCGGACTGCCGCCCGGGGCGGGCCGCCCCCTCCGCCCCACCCACGCTACGCCACTGTGTCTAGACCATTTACCAATTTGACAATTATGTTATGACGTCGGGTATGACTAGTATACGCAAGGTTAAAGTAAAATTGCCGCTATTCATATACAACGCCTAGACAATTTATAAAACGACATATTATACACTAATAAATAAACTAAACAATGTACTTCCTGTAGAAGAAAAAATTATACTATTAATTTAAAAAATGGTATACTAACCTTTCCAAATATACTTGGCACATACAAAACTCCCAGTACAATTCTCAGTAAGGACATTTCTTACGTTTTTTTCACATTGATTACCCATTTGCTCTTCACATTGGTAACAAGTAATCGACAAACCTGTAAGAATATAAATAGATCTCGTTATAGCTGACTACCACTATATATGTTGTAGGCACTTTTTTAAATGTACCTATATGATATAGTTTATTTAAAAACAACATGTTGCATAATATTTATATATGGCAAAACTCACCTAACGGTATGTATTGTATAAGAACAAATACGATAAGGGTACCACACAAGGCTTTAAAATTCATGTTAACTGTAGCTAGTGTAATACAAAATTAATAAAATAAAAGTTAATAAAATAAATTTCCACGTCTCTAAGCGATGGTGAATACTATTCTGAAAAATAAAGAGAAATCGTTTAAAAGTATAGGTAGAAACGTATAAACTGATAAGATAACAAAAATAAATACCGGTGTGGTAGGTAGGTGTGTGCCCAAGTAACAAATTTCATTTACGCAGCAAATAACCCTAGATCGAAGCATATATAATCCAGAAAAAATGCTTAAGTTTGGCAGATTCTTAGGATTCTTTTACAGAATAATTTCAGCATTTCTTGAAACGATGTCATTTTTTTAAGACTACTTAAATTATTGCAGCCAAGTAGCAATGATTGCTAGTAAGTCTTGAAAAGTAACCAAAAAATAGAAATAATTGCTTCAAAAAATGACAAAAAAATTCATAGCCAAATTTGTATTTAGTATGGACAAAATTAGTGTCATTTCAAAGCAATACTGAGAAGTTTTGTATTGGAATTAATTTGGACTTTAAATAGAAATTAGTTCCAAAAAAATTCTCACAGTGTTGCTAACCTTATTGTGATTGTAAATCTCAATTCAGTTAAAAGGCTTCATGATATTTCAGAAATCATTATAGATCATGGAAAAAAAATGGAATGTTAAAAAAATTTACAAAACTACGAAAATTTGGACGAACAGGTGCGTGTCACAGGCGTGTAAATAAAAGTAGTAACGCAGCTGAAACACAGTATACCATAGAGAGGTTTTAAATCATATGGAAAGAAATGGAACAAAGTTTGTGCACAGCCAGCTGCGCATGGCGCTTTTGCAGCAACTAAATAAACTAACAAACCCCGCCTCCCTCTACACAAAACTTCATTTTTAGTATTATTTTAATTTGAGGTTAGCCGTTATCACTGCTACCTCTGCTGCAGGCAGCCAGTGATGCAATTGAACCCAGGTTTTTGTTTAACAAACCCTACAAAATACAAATAAAACAGAACACAGAGCCAGATGCTGCAAATGCAATACGCATATATACAGATGGTTCAAAAATGAAAGAAGGCTCAGGATGTGGAGTTTACTCGAGAGCACTAAGCCTAAAGATTAAGTGGGGAATGGGAAACAATACCAGCGTGGTTCAAACAGAATTGGCTGGTATCTCAATTGCCACAAAAGAACTAACCAGAAGAAGAATTTCTGGCAAAAACATAACAATCTGCACTGATAGTAGACAAGCCCTATTAGCCTTGAACAGACAACGTGTTATATCGAGGCTAATACTAGAGTGCCACCAAGATTTAGATAACGCCTCGGCATATAACAATATTATCCTGAGGTGCTGGACCGCTGGACTAAAAATTCTAGGACCCAGTGACACTTACGGCCTAACGACTTCGACAATTGCGGAACTAGCCAAACGTTACACCCCTGCTCAATCCCTTAAGAGATGGGATGGAATAAAAGGATGCAGTCTTGCCAGGATCACCCTGGGAAGCTGGCGCCGAAGAAATATTTGGCGATGACCAGGAAAAACCTTCGTTTAACAGTAGGATTTTTGACTGGCCACTGTCAACTAAGGAAACACCTCCATACTATGGGGCTAGTGGACACACCTCTATGCAGGATGTGTGAACAGGACTGTCAGGCATGTCTTATGCGAGTATCCGGAGTTATCGTCAATAAGAGAGTGTGTGTTCGGTGAGTCTTGGCCTACACCTGCCGATATAAAGGAGATGTCTCCTAGTGACCTGTCCACCTTCCTGAGAAGGACAGGATGGACGATGACCTAGGAGGACAACTCCTCGGGAGGATGTACAATGGGTCACATGTGGCCTAAGTGCTGTGAGCCTACACACTCACCCTCCCTACTCTACAGATATAGATACAGATAGCCGTTATCATTTTTAAATTTATTTTTATTTAATCTTCTCATTGGCCTATCTGCAAATACCTATTATACTATTATCACATCATTTATCTATCATTACTTATCATAGGTAAGTTGAAAAAAATGTTTACCCTAAATGTTTGAGCATGGAGACTAGCGTTTGAGGTTGGGTTCTCGTAAAATAACCATAACATTATGTTTCATTTTATCGTTTTTTTTGCAGACAATAACGAAGGATTACCAACAATTTGTGACCCAAACCAAAATAATATGTATGTACTAAATATATATTAATGTAATTAAGGATGTAATTGTAGGTACCTAGTACTCATGTGAAAAAAAGTGCTGTAATATTTTGAACACTGTATTTGTTTGCTTGCTCTGTAATATTGGTGAGTGCTTCAAGATGCCAAATGGTTTAAAGGGATACGTCAATTGAATAACTAAAAAATTATACATAATATGAGAAGTTTCAAGTTTCCTGATCTAGATATTAAAATGAACCTTACTTATTAAAAATAAAAGGTGTTATTTGCTTGAAGATCACTTCCTCAAAAATAATTTTACTGACTCATTTAGAATGACAAAGTTTCCACTTCCTTTCTAAACTTGGTCCAATTTCCATCCCAATTCAGACTTAGGTATTGACTGTTTTTGTATGTTATTGTAACGTTTATTCTAATTTATATTTACAATTAATTTATATTTACAGATCTATATTCAAATACAGTCCTTATTTAATAATTTATATAATACACTAAACACACACTAACTATAATTTATATGAGAGTCACTTAAACACTTTATCGAGGCGCGATTGCTTTCTTTCAGTATCAACACTAACTGACTAACTAACCCCGCTGCGATGCTCGTCGCCTATTTATACTCGCCCGACTTGTTCTAGAGACCTCTCGAAGTTCTGGTGGATGCGTTGGGTTTTTCTAGATGTTACGTATTCCAGAAAACTCTCAAAAATAAGGCGGAGGAGCCATAGTCGTATCATATGGGAATTTCACTGGGGGCATTAATTGAGCACATTATTGCAGCAGCTCGCGTAACATTGCCCCCTCCTTAAGAGACAGTTCCTCCTGGAAATAACTAGGAAACTGAAACGAGATGACTGTATCGGCAACTGGTTCCCTTGTTACATTTTCCAGTTGCATGGAAGTAACATGCGACCGTCTTATCTGTTGGCTGTGTCTCCCGTGCTTGGCCGCAGACTAGTACCTGCACTTCGGTGTCTCGGAAGATTACTTCTACTATGTTACGGATTATTCGCCAATCTAAATGCCTACATTCAATCTTGGGCATGGCTAGCCTATGCACGTCCAATTCAAGCACATGCTCCCTCAAGCTTCGTAATGCTTCCCAGACATCCTCGTACGTTGGTCTTTCGTCGAAGATGTTTCTCGTCACTAGGTGGAAATTGTAGCGGGAGCCATCTTGCAGCTTCAGAGCTTTACCTGGTACTGGTAACTGGTGTTGCAAACGTCGGGCGCCACTTCTTTATGAACAGAGATGCCAGTCCGCGTGCATCGGTTGCGCTGGCAGGGATGTTTATTGCCAGTGAGTATTCCTCTGGAACGGTAAGCATGTCTTGTCGTCTCTCAGTGGTGACGCCGAATCTTGCTTTTCCGGTACCACCATAAGCACCCATGAACTCTACAAAAGCAGGATCGGCTACTTCCTGAAGCTGGTTTACTTCCTCATCGTGGTCACCCTCGAATGGCGCTAATCGGTTACGGTGTACCACCTTTGGCTTTCCGTTTGGGATCTTGCTGATACGATAGATGACATCGTTGATTCGTTTCTTCACGAGGTACGGACCGTCCCAAGCTTTCTGCAGCTTTGGAGAAGAACCCTTTTGTCTTCTTTGGTTATGCAGCCAGACTTTGTCTCCTTCGTGGAAACTTCCTTCTGTAGCTTGCGTATCGTACCTTTTCTTCATCCTATCGCTAGCGATCTGGAGATTCGATCGAACCAGCTCGTGTACGTCGTCCATTCTTTTTCTCAGCTGGGTCACGTAATCTTCACCAGCTATGTCTTCTCCGGGTCGGCATCCAAATTCAAGGTCGCAGGGTAATCTCATTTCGCGTCCGAACAGAACTTTTGCTGGTGTTTGGCCGGTAGACTCATTGATGGCGGATCTGTAGGCCATCGCAAATAGCGAGAGATATTGGTCCCAATCTCGCTGATGGTTAGATACTACTTTAGGCAGGTATTTGCCAAGAGTTCTGTTCATTCGCTCTACCATTCCGTCCGACTGTGGATGCAAAACCGTAGTTCTCGTTTTCTTCATGCCAAGCTTTTCACAAACTTCCTGGAACAGCTGGCTTTCGAAGTTTCTGCCCTGGTCGCTGTGTATTTCCAGGGGCACTCCATATCGGCAAATGAACTCATTCAAAAGCACGTCGGCAACAGTTGCGGCTTCTTGGTTTGGAATTGCATACGCTTCTACCCATTTTGTGAAATAATCCATCACCACCAAAATGTACCTGCTGCCATTTGCTGTCGGTGGAAACGGTCCGGCAATGTCCAGGGCAATGCATTCAAAAGGGCTTCCGACATTGTACTGCTTCATAGGAGCCTTTCTTCTTCCTTGTGGTCCATTGGTCGTAGCACAGGTAGTGTACTTCTTACACAAGTCCTTCACATCTCCGGAACTGTGCATCCAATAAAACCGTTCTCGCACTTTCTGGAGGGTCTTCTTCACACCTAGATGTCCTCCTGACGGACTGTCGTGTAATTTCCGCAGTACTGCTGCTACCCTTGTTCTTGGAATCACCAACTGGCTTCTACTTTCGGAACCTTCATCGTTCTCGATTACTCGCTGTATCAAACCGTTTTCTAGAACCAGCGAGTCCCACTGGGCCCAATACGATTTCATCGTTGGCGAGTACCTTGAAATCTCCTGCCAAGTAGGTCGACAGTTTTCCTTTTTCCAATGTCGGATTTTCTTCAAATCGGGATCGTTCTCTTGTTCCTCTTCCAACTTTTCCGGTGTCCATTCGTCGCTGGTCACCGTGGTTCTTCGAATGGCAGCTTCCTTAGCTTCTGTTTTGGTGCAGTGAGATCACTCTGCTGAGCATGGTCTTCTAGAGAGTGAGTCTTCATTTCTGTTGCTTATTCCTTGCTCTATGCTCAATGGTGAAATTATATTCTTGGAGCCGCTCGATCCATCTGGCGATTTGACCTTCAGGGTTCTTAAATTGCATAAGCCACTTAAGTGCGGCATGATAGGTTCTAATCACAAATTTCTTCCCATACAGATACTAATAGAAGTGCTCCACGGACTTCACTACTGCTAGGAGCTCTCTTCTTGTGACGCAGTAGCTTTGTTCTGGTTTGGAAAGAACTTTACTAAAATATCCCAGAACTTTCTCTTGTCCTTCTTGAACCTGTGATAGCACTCCTCCAATTCCAACATTGCTAGCATCAGTATCTAGTATAAATTCTCCCTCTGGTAGTGGATAGCCGAGTATAGGTGCAGTAGTCGAGTGCTTTTTCAAGGTTTCGAACGAAGTTTGACAGTCTTCGTCCCAGCGAAACTCCCTTGCTTCATCTGTAAGTCGTGTCAAGGGTTTAGCAATATCTACAAACTTCTTTATAAATCGCCTGTAGTATGTACAGAGTCCAAGGAAGCTTTTAACTTGGTGCTTGTCGGTGGGTCTTGGCCACTTTCGTACGGTAGCAGCTTTTTCTTCGTCTACAGTTACACCATCCTTGCTGACTACATGGCCTAGATAATTGACTTTGTTTTGAAATAGTTGACATTTCTTGGGGTTGAGCATCAGTTGGGCAGCTTGCAACCTTTTGAAGACACCTTCCAAATTCTTTCGATGTTCTTCG
Source organism: Galerucella calmariensis (assembly GCA_910591675.1). NCBI lineage: Eukaryota > Metazoa > Arthropoda > Insecta > Coleoptera > Chrysomelidae > Galerucella > Galerucella calmariensis. The sequence continues at coordinate 123,105 of CAJUYG010000149.1, read as the reverse complement.
AACGTCCTTCCCAAGACTATGATGTCATCAAGGTACACTAAGCATGTCTTCCAGGACAACCCTCGCAATACGTTTTCCATCAGTCTTTCGAACGTTGCGGGGGCATTGCACAGCCCAAATGGCATAACGGTGAAATGCCATAGTCCAGATCCGGTGGTAAACGCTGTCTTTTCTTTATCGGCTGGATCCATTTCTACCTGCCAATATCCAGACTTCAGGTCCAAGGTAGAAAACAATTTGCTACCGGCCAGCGTATCCAGAGTATCGTCGATTCTCGGTAGAGGATAGCTATCTTTCTTTGTAACATTTTCAATTGCCGGTAGTCCACGTAAAACCTCGTGGTTCCATCCTTCTTCTTCATCAGAACTACCGGAGAGACCAAAGGGCTGATAGAAGGTTCTATTACCTTGTCCTCTTCCATCTCGCGAACAATTCTCCCCGCTTCCTCTCTTTTGGACTGTGGTAGCCGTCGATCCGATTGTCTTATCGGCTTAGCGTCGCCGGTGTCAATTTTGTGTTTGACAGCAGATGTTCTTCCTGTCTTTCCTCCTTTTGGTACAAAAAGAGATCGGTATTGTAGCAAGAGTTCTCTGATTTTTTTCTTCTCTTGCAGGCTAAGGGATTGTCCAGCCACTGCTATCATTTGTTCAAATTTATTGTTGGCATCATTGGAAGTGGTTCTTTAATGAATTATTGACGCCACTGGTACGCAAGTTCCAATTTTGGTCTCCTTCTTTATAGTTATGGGATGGTCATTTACATTTATAATGCGTACAGGTATTTCTTCGGCAGCCATGACTAACCCTTTTCCTATCAGGATTCCTCGACCAACCTCTTTATCATGATTCCATGGTTCCATCATGACTGGTGTTCCTTCTTCGACGGTTCCTTGTAGCCTTGCCACAGTGAAAAATTCACTCCTTGCGGGTACAACTGTATCCTCCTGTACGGCTACCTGAACAGTCTTATCCTCGTGTGGGTGAAGGAATACTTCCTCAGAACCTACTCTAATCACTCGGTTCTTGAAATCTAGCTGGAAGCCATGTAGGTTCATAATGTCCATTCCGAGTATTATGTCTCCTCTTCGATATCAGCGACAACGACAGTGTGGGTGAACTTCTTTGCGCCAATTCCCAATTGCACCGGTTGTTCTCCATGGACATTGGCGCTTTCACCTGTGGCAGTCCTGAGTCGTAGTCTCGTCGGTAAAAGTCTTTTCCGGGTGTTGACAGTCTCGGGGCGAATAATAGTCCTCGTTGCTCCAGTGTCCACCAATAGTGTATACTTCCAACTTCACCATCCACGTATACACTATCATCGCGACATTTCAGAGAGGCTATTAGTATGAGAGGGTCTTTGGAAGGTCTTCGGGTCGAAGCTGCCCTCTGAAGGCCGACCCTTCCTAGTTTTCCTGCTGGGCGTCTTTGTTTGTAGCAGTTCTCGGTCGCTTGCACGAACTGCGTACATGTCCCATTTCTCCACAATTCCAGCATCTCACAGCTTTCGATTTTCCATTTGAGATGCTTTTCATCATGTTGACAAGCTGGTCAAGCTTGTTCTCCACTTCTTCGTCTGCTACAGCCCTCACCTTGCCGTATACTCCGGAAGCCTGTGTAGCTGCTTCGTACTCCAAGGCTGCAGAGAGTACGTCGACCAGAGTCTTGTGCCGAGCCAAGCGTAGAGTTCTCTGCATTTCATGGTCACGAACTCCGTCGATGAATGTCTGTACCCCTAAACATTCCATGACATTCTCCGGTGCCGATGGATAAGCAAACCGCACCAACCTCGCAATGTCTGCTTCGAATTCCTGCAGAGTTTCGTCGCGTTTTTGTTTGCGGTTTTTCAGCTGTGACTGGTACAGATGCTCCAAGTGTTCCAGGCCATATCTCATGTTCAATCGCTTTTTGAGTTGTTCAAAATCTTCGGTCTCTTCCACTGGAATGGTCTGGAGGATATCCATGGCGTCTCCTCTAAGGGCAAGAGTTAAATTCAACGCTTTTTCTTTCTCACTCCAGTTGTTTGCCTTTGATGCCGCCTCGAATTGCTTAAGATAGTTCGGCCATGACGTTTTACCATCGAATGTTGGCAGTTTCACTCGGCTGTTAATATCGTTTTCCCTTTTCGGTTTCAACTCTACTTTCTCTGCCAGTTCGTCGTTGTTCGGGGCTTGCCTAGTTGTAATATCCGGGTTATTACTCGTCTTCCTTTCGATTTCTTTGATTTTTTGTTCCATTTCCTGCTCCATTCTTTTAATCTTTTCTTCCACGGCAGAAATATCAGTCTTCATAGATGTCATTTCATTTTTCATGTCCGTCATTTTATTTTCTATGTCCACCGAAAGTTTACTTTCCATGGACGAAATTTCGTTTTTTATATCAGACATTTTGTTTTCCATATCCGTCGAAATTTTATTTTCCATGTCCGACATTTTATTTTCTATCGAAGACATTTTATTTTCCATATCCGTCGAAATTTTATTTTCCATATATGAAATTTCGTTTTTTATATCCGACAATTCGTTTTTTATGGAAGAGGTTATAGAGGCGGACGCTTCGTCGGTGAATTCAAACGTTTCCGGGTCCAATCCATTGTTAATCATAGCCTTCTTCAGTCGTTCCACTAACGCTGACTTGGCCCCACTTGTGTTCAATTCGTAATCCTCCAACTCTCTTCGAAGCTCTGAAACTTTTTATTCACAAAGTTTCTTCGCCATCTTCCTGTATATTTATTTTTTAATCCCACTTCTGACACCAATGTAACGTTTATTCTAATTTATATTTACAATTTATATTCACAGATTTATATTCAAATACAGGCCTTATTTAATAATTTATATAATACACTAAACACACACTAACTTTAATTTATATGAGAGTCACTTAATAAACACTTTATCGAGGCGCGATTGCTTTCTTTCAGTATCAACACTAACTGACTAACTAACCCCGCTGCGATGCTCGTCGCCTATTTATACTCGCACGGCTTGTTCTAGAGACCTCTCGAAGTTCTGGTGGATGCGCTGGGTTTTTCTAGATGTTACGTATTCCAGAAAACTCTCGAAAATAAGGCGGAGGAGCCATAGTCGTATCATATGGGAATTTCACTGGGGGCACTAATTGAGCACATTAATACAGCAGCTCGCGTAACATTATTTTGGATATTTCATTGTATGAAAGATGATGAATTAATAACATGTTATCACTTGCAAAGGGTTTTTTATTCTCCTACCGTATTTCCCTATAATATAGGCTAATACGATATTTGCAGCTGAATGATTTAGCACAATACTGTTATTTCTTAGTCTTTGAAGACTTGACTTGAAGGACTAAAAAACAAATAGGCCAAGGTAGGCGCTAGTGGAAACTTTGTGCCACAAAACGCTACACGCTTAACATCTCTCCTATTTATTACTATATGCAGTATACTAAAACAACGCTGAAAGTTACAACTTACAACGAAAGGTAGGGGCACTCTGAATTCGCGAGGATGCTTCCACTCCACCTTGAGAGTCCCGTCAGTACAAAAATTGGTAATTTAATGAGAACCAGAATGAAAACTGTAACGCCGTTAGTGGTAATTGCAGATACTTCCACATATTTAAGCGCTGATATCGTTAACCTAACAACTGCAGACCAACGTTTTACGACGTATAGCTTTATCCATAGATAACTTATCTTGAGTTAGTCCAGTTTTTATTTTTACAAACTATTTTGTTACATATTTGTGGGTGTGTTGAGTTTTGGTAGTTGGCTTTTATTGTTTAGAGTGAAACTTTCATTTTAAGAGGCAATGTCAAGAAAATAATATAGTGAAAGACTGTAATGTGATATGCACCCGGTAAGCTTTATTTTTATAAAGTATTTTCATTAACTAAAAAGTGACAGAATATTAAAGTAGTCATTCTTTATCTGTGCTTATACTTCTATACAGCTTTGAACTTCCCAGTCATGAAGAACAACGTTCAGTTTGGCTGGAAAGAAGTTTAGTTAAAGTATCTGTATCTGTAGAGTAGGGAGGGTGAGTGTAGGTTCACAGCACTTAGGCCAAATGTGATCCATTGTACATCTTCCCGAGGAGTTGTCCTCCTAGGTCATCGTCCATCCTGTCCTTCCCAGGAAGGTGAACAGGTCACTTGGAGACATCTCCTTTATATCGGCAGGTGTAGGCCAAGACTCACCGAACACACACTCTCTTATTGACGATAACTCCGGGCACTCGCATAAGACATGCCTGACAGTTTCATATCTTCCTGATCACACATCCTGCATAGAGGTGTGTTCACTAGCCCCACAGTATGGAAGTGTTTCCTTAGTTAATTTTTGGCTAGTGGCAATTGTCGAAGTCGTTAGACCGTAGGTGTCATTGGGCCCTAAAATTTTTAGTCCAGCCGCTTCCCTGGCTAAAGAATCGGCAATGCGATTTCCTTTACTCCTGTCGTACCCTTTAACCCACCTTAGGATAATATTGTTATCTGCCGAGGCGTTAGCTGAATCTAGGTGGGCTTGTCTACTATCAGTGCAGATTGTTGTTTTTACCCGAAATTCCTTTTCTGGTTAGTTCTTTTGTGTGGCAATTGAGATACCAGCCAGTTCTGTTTGAACCACGCTGGTATTTTTTCCCATTCCCCACTTAATCCTTAGGCTTAGTGATCTGGAGTAAATTCCACATCCTGAGCCTTCTTTTATTTTTGAGTATATATGCGTATTTCATTTGTAGCATCTGGCTCTGTGTACTGTTTTATTTGTATTTTGTAGGGTTTATTAAACAAAAACCTGGGTTCAATTGCATAGGATAGGATATCTAGACATAAGCTCTGACATAAGATTTTAGTGTGTAATTTTATAAGCTTAAGTGTCAAACGAAAATATTTATGCTTACGAATATTTCTAAAAATTGGCAAAATTTAAGTATTTTCTTCCGGTTTTTTGTGTGAAACAGACTGATATTTAGTTCAAGATAATAACCTTTACTGTTTAAAGTGAAAATATTCATCGTGAAATAACAGGAATTAGTGTTGAAAAAGTATAATTTTTTGAAATAAAATCGTGATTTTTGAAGTAATTACTGGATCCACTGGATCCACTCGATCCAGCGAAATTTTTGTTCTAATCTGCTTTATTTAAGGTAAGCTTTCAAACAAATCTAAAATTAACATAAAATTCCGAGGGTCGCGAAGTTTACCAGAACCCAAAAAAATACCGAGTTTTTCAAAGAGAAGAAATCGAGAAATTTTTATCAGATGCCCCAGATGAACTGTATTTGTGTACGAAGGTAGGAATATATTGAAAATGATCTATTATGGATTAAAGAACTAATTTTAAATTTATATTTTAGGTTGTACTTATTGTTGCAGTCGCTGGGGCTTGTAGATGTGATGAGCTTTTGCAAATGAAAACAGGTGATATAAATGATATGGGCGACAAATTGTTAATTATGCTACCAAAGTACCAAATACTAAGACCAAAAGATCAAGATCTTTTGTAGTAACGGAATATTTAAGCGTTTACATAAAATATGCAGCCACCAGACCCTCGAATTTAAATAATCGGCGTGTCTTCTATAAGTATGCGAACGGTAAATCACATCATCAATTCATTTGCATTCACAAATTCGGTAAAATGCCAGAAGAAATTGCTACTTTTCTGGGACTATCCCATGCGAAAGAGCATACCGGGCACTGCTTTCGCAGAATTCGGCCACGTTGCTGGTGCATTCTGGTGGGGGCATAACAATGTTGAAGCAACATGGAGGATGGAAGTCTTCCGCTGTCGCGGAGGGCTATATTGAGGACTCGCTAGCCAATAAGTCGAACATCGGCAATAAAATATTTTCTGGCGTTTCCGGAGTATCAAGTGTGGATACTAAAGTTGTTAATTTTACTGGAAAGGAGGGAAGTGGACAGAGTTCAATTGTATTAAATAACTGTTCACAGTTCACCATAAATATATCAATCAATCTTTGAATTAGAAAATTCATTGATGACTGACTTCTCATCCCTTTTTTGGGAAACATGATATGGATAAAAAATCATTTTATATTCATGTGTGTCTAATAATTTGTATTCTACATGAGGTTTTTCGATCCTTTCATGAAAACTATATTTTCCCATTTATTCAAGTAAACATTTGTCGAATGTGAAATAATAGCAATATAAATATAAAATATGGCTAAAATTGAATAGAACAATCCACTGGAGCTTTCTCGCGATTATTTGAAAAACCCTTCGTTTTTATTATCAGCAATATGTTCGTGAAGGCCGAATATTTATATACCTACTTATCGGGACATTTAACGTTAATTTTCAACAAATCACAAAAATATACATAATTCTTTATTTTTACTCTAACATCATAAAATATACGTACCAAGTTAGTACCTGTAGAACATACAATATTATGTCTAAAAAGTACATTTTTAATACATACATTTTAGATCATAAAGATAGTAAGTACATCGGTGTTATATGTGAAAAGATACATCTAAAATCTTGGTGTTATTTCCAAGCCGTAACGAGCTACGGAAATGAAAGCTGGCAACATTGCCCATTCTCCGCTCTTTCTTAAATTTGTGACCATCCGATATCAAGACAGAATTGTCAAAAATTGTCAAATATTTAAAAAAAATGGCGGATTTTTGGTACTTTCAATTGCGATTTTCCCTTTCAAAAGTGAATAATCCAGTAAATTTTTTTTATTAAAACGTTCTATAGCCATAGGGTTTTCTATTAAGAAAAAAATTGGGTTGCGAACCTTACCGGACCCTTTTTTGCATGGAAACCGTCTGACTGGCGTTTCAAAAAAGCCCGTAACTTGAGGTATTTTGCCAAATCAATGTTATTTTTTATGTTCAGGGTAGCTTTCAACATCGAATAGGTAGACCATAACGTTGAAGGCTTCATTTTCTTTGAAAGATCGGAAAAATAGACAATCAGCAAATTGTCAGAGAAAGATCCTATATTTTTTTTCTTTCTATATTCCATGAATCTGCTGTATGTGAGTTCATATACAGTTCTTGATTTTTCCGGTAAAAGGTTAAATTCCACATCTCGCGCCTGGTCTCTTATCTCAAGTGGTGTTAATTGCATCAATTCATCCTCACTTTGCAGTAAATCCATTTCTAACATGACAACTTTTCAAAATTGACAATGACAAAGTAAACAGTAAACAAACATATTCAACAAACGTCATCAGCGGTAAACATAGTAACGCAGGGCCCAGTTACCTTTGATAAAATAAGTTAGTTATTCGGATATTGATAATGAAACGCAATTTAAATATGAAAAAGTCGATTTTTTGTGGAATTGGAACAAATTTGAAGAAAAAATTATATGTTTCAAACACCAGCCGCGGCATTAAATCTTGTGCTTTTATGCCTAGTAAAACAAATAACTATTGACTTTGACATTACTCGAATATCATTATCTGTCAGTGTCACGCTTCTCCCTATTATTGTTGGAATTATTGTTGGAGCTCCTTTGACTTCAGGAATTAACTTTTATAATGCTTCAGGGTGTACCTTCAATTTAAATTTAACAAATAATAAGTAGATTTGTTCTACATGTGCTGTTTACTTTGTCAAAATGAAATGCAATGAAATATACCTCAGTCTCTTATATTCTGAATTCTGAGCAGTTGGCGATAAAATTTTGTATGCACCACGTCAATAAAGTGTCTTTATCGGACTCGCCTGTTATTCGCCTCGCTTCGCTCGTCTTATAATTTCAGACTTGTCCGATAAAGAATCACTTTACTGCCTTGGTACCTACATAAATAACTATTATAATAGTGAAAATCACTATTTTTTTAACGTGGCTTTTCAATTTGACACATTTCAGTATATTAAGGTTAAGAAGGTTAAGAATTGATGACTTATGTCACTAATGTGGCTTCTCAATATGGCGACTCCCGTCGAAAGTTGGTTAAATCCTTAGACAAGGAAAGAGAGTGGACGCGTAACCAGAGTCGTAAAACTGTTACCGCCTGCCACATCGCGGATGGGGTCAGCGGCGTAACATAATGTTTGTAATACATTTTTTCCAATGTAATAATACCAATTTGTTTTGAGAATGAATGAATGCTTGTTAAAGGCACATAATGGGTTGGTATCAAAGGAGGGAAATCAATAAATTAATCTATTATAGAAATGAGCACCTAGATTTAATCTTGAGAAATTTAAAAATTGGTTACCCACGCCACTGCTATAATGGTCGTTTTGAACATAGAATATACGTTATATATGCAAATCTTTAATGAACATTACTAAAACTCGTCATCCAAATACTAGTATTAGTTGAATTTAAGACTGCATTTGTCAGAGATAACTCTTTCGTCATTTAAAAGAAACAAAACTACATACAGTAGAAAAAATTGACCTTTACCCTGATGTCATACCTACTAACCTCGCGAAATCAATCAATGAGTCAAAAATGGCTACAATTACTTTGTCGTGTGCGTAAATACGTTGACTGCTTGTTTATCTTGTTCAGCCACCGTCTAAGAAGTGAGGTTAAGTTGGAAATATTCATTAAATGCGAAACAGAAAATTCTGTACTTATCGTGGAATAAAAATAATAAATTAGAGGTCTTGAAAAAAAACCTATTTTATAGAATTATCTGAATGCAAATGATGGAACAATTTGAACAAAACTCGATGTATCAAAATAATGACAGTTGTCATAAGAGGTCAAAATAAATTCTTATGAATACAACCGATTAATCGTTTTTGGTGCTATCTCTTTTCAACATTTGGAAGTAATAATTAGAGTTACATAAGAACGTATGTCATTGCTTGAAAGACAAGTGTACGTATATTGTATGATGTGTTTTTACTGTCAGTAGAAAAGGATGAGGTATATGAAGTTTGTGTTTACTACTGTTCATTGTTAGTGACGTCAGGGTAAAGGTCAATTTTTTCTACTGTAGTCCATTGTACATACAATTATTTGTTTGCCTGTGACATGAAATTCCAATGTCCTTTTTCTCGCTTCGACTTCGGCATCCGTTAGCACAACAATTCACCATTTTTTCAGTTCAAAAATAAATCACAATCTTGATAACTTTCACTTGAAAATTCACGAAAGAAACACTGGCCGTTTTCGCTTTGTCTGCCACATATAAAATGGCGCCCAGCAAAAGTGTGTGACAGATCGCAAGTGTCAAATAAGGCGAAGTGCGGTATCCATATGCTTTCCTAATCTAAGGTTAAATCACTACCACGCTTAACTTCCCTCCTTTTTCTTTTACCTTGTTGGGAATCGGCTGGACCATTTCACTTTGTGGAACGAAACAGAATTTAAAAACCGATTCCGATTATCAAGAGCTTACGCTTGTTAATGGGTCACATTGAAGTAAATTTACAAAGAGCAAGTAGTTGGTCAGTAGTACCTATTTAAATTAGTGCAGGATTATAATTTTCATTTTTAGAAATCATCCTTTATTGCCGAAATAACTACACCGAACATGGGAAATTGACCCGTGTCAAACATTACAGAATCTGTAATCTTTGCCCGTGTCGCTCTCTATTTGTACGGGTGGCTCTACCTTGAGAATCCCGTCAGTAAGACACAGTGACACAAATCGGATGATTGTGAACTTCGCTAACAGCCGAAAAAGAAGATTCCTGTAATTTTACAGTTTTTGGCGGCATATTCAAAATTACTGTAATTTTACTTTTATTGCAAAATGCCATTTATGGTCAATTTTTTGATAATAGAGTTATTAGAAACACGAATTTACTACCTTGCAGTAATTGTGATGACCTTAAATAAATAGTTCTCGACCTTAAAACAGACTCCAAATATGGAGTTATTGAAACATGAAACTCTATAATGACATTATATTAGGGTAGGTACATTGTTTTTAAAAACGTAACCTTACTTTTTTAAAGTACATACGTTTTTATCTTCATTGGAAAATATTTATTATTATTATTATCATTCCAAGTATGCACTAGCTCAGCACTTGCTGGTAATGTTCACCTATCCCAAGCGTGTGTAAACGCAAATGGGATTAGGCTTGGAAGTCACATATTTAGAAATTTACGGACAGTGTGACAGGTATTTAGAATGGCAGCCTTCTGCAGATCGATGTATGTATTTTTGTGCACGGAAAAAAAATATATGTTATATCAACTAAATTTATTTAGTCACTTTTATTTGATTAACTCGATTAAATTTCATTCATATCAAATGCTGAATGTATTCGTCCGAGAAAATATTGAAATTGCCGAAACAAAATGGAATTGTCGTCCTAATCCTAGAAATTTCTTGAACCAAAAATAGACTTATCAAGTGGAGTATTTCCTAATTTACATCAAAGTATTATAATATTATCTCAAAAAAATGATTCATTCAAATCAAACAAATGAACACGCTTGATTCAAACATACACTTGTCAAATGAAATATATTTTAACTTACTTTAAGCGAATAATATTATTAACTCAAATATAATATTTGGTTGACTCAAACAAGTGAATTCGCTCGGTTCAAAATAAATTTTTTTTTAATGATGCATTTTTCAACTCCTTTTAAGCAAATAAAAATATTAATTCAACCTTAATATTTGCTTTTCAATCAAGCATGTACACTATATTGTTTAAAACAAAAAATGAATTGGTTTGGAACTTAAAATCACTGAAGTAACCAATTTCAACAGTCAATTTGAACTATTTATTCTTGTTTGTTTCAATAGATGCAATAGTTCAATCGGAATAATTTCATATTTGTATCGACTGATTATCTGATTCATTCAAAATGTTCTTGCTTAGTAGATTGTCCTGTTTCTATCTATCACAACGTTTTCACTTCATTCTTCATTTTATATTGTTCTAAGATAGGAGTTAGATCGTTAGGTGAGTGATAACCTGTTGTCTGGAAATTGTTCTGGATTAGCGGATTATTCAGGTAAATATAATTATGTATTCTATTTACAAATATTATATTATCTCGTTTCTTCCGAAAAAATGTTCATTTTTGGTTTAAGATGATAGGTAGTTTGTCTTGTATCAGTAGTATCTTAAATCGCATACATCACATTCTAAACGAAAAGTGAATTTAAACTGAGATTAAACCCGGTTTTAAACAGTAAGTACCTAATGTCTTTTTTACAAAGTTACGGTACTTTGTTATGATCCTACCTAACCTAACCTACCTAATTGGAAATGTAATGTGATGTGTCATTACCTTCACTTCAAATTTCTTATATTCATCATCATTAACTTGCAAATTGTTAATTCTAAGCGTAATAGTAGTGCTACCTAAATTCAGTGTTTGAGAAAGGGAAATGTGATACATTCATTGGGGCTGCATTTCGTATATTTATATTGCAAAACTCAAGAATTTCCTTTATGCTTGTTTAGAACATTCATTCTATTCATTTTTATTATTACTTCTTTGTAGATCAACATATATTATGATTTGATTTTCCCTGATGCCCTTATAGTGAATTTGCAAGTGGATTGGTTCCAATTTATGGAAAAGTTATTGCGGTTGAAAAGAAATGCAGTTAGTGGAAGTTTGATTTTATGTTTTAGAAAATGATTATTTTATTTTGTTATTGTTTTTTCTTTTTAAATAAAATGCTATGAAGTATATTTAACTTTTCTTTTTTATAGCACTCAGTATGTTATGTCAACTTAATTTTTATATTAAAATTAGAAATCAGTTGATCAAACTGATTGTATTTCAAGTTCAATCAACATATTATACTTTTCAACTAAAATATTTAATGTATAGGATAAATTCACAAAATTAACGCAAGCAATTAATTTTCTTGATTTGCTTATGAATTTCGTTGATTTAGTAATTTTGTTATTCAATTTAACAACATAATTCTTCACCTGAATCCAGAATTTGCTTCGAACCAAGCAAAAAAAAATTGATATGATGATAACGTTTGTTCATTAGATCATTTATTATAATTTGTTCAACAAAAAGAAATTGACTAAATAATTATTTTTCTCAATTGATTTGATCATTTTTCAGATTCAATTCAACAAAATATTCACTATGTTGAAGCAATAATTTTATCAAAATAATTTATGAAAATGGTCCAGTTGACTAAATATTTGGTTCAGTCAACACACAGTTAGTTGCATCAATACTTAACCTGCATTGAAACCAAGAAATTATTTTAATTACTCCAAAATAATATTTTGTCGTGCATATATGACACTTTAATTTAATTGATCCAAATAAATTTTACTTGATACAACGATTCTTTTTTTTCCGTGTGAAGACCTAGTTTGGTAAGGCTGTCTTGTAGAGTTTTGGGAATCAGTCCCGTAGATGAAACGATGATCGGTACCTCCTCTATTTTCTCTGCATGCCACATCTGTCTTACCTCAATTGCAAGATCGGTGTATTTTGTAATTTTTTCGTTGTATTTGTCCAGAAATTTGTTATTATTGGGTACAGCAACATCCACCAGATAAACCGAGTTAGCTTTTTTATCCACAACTACAATATCAGGCCGGTTATTGGTCACCCGTCTATCGGTGATAATTGACCTATCGTAGTAAGTAGATGTTATATGTATGTTCTACAACAAGTATAGGGAAAACCGTGTGTTAGAGAGAGAGCAGCGAGACAATGTGTAAGAGAGAGAGAGAGAGCGGCGCGCGCGTTTTAATTTAAGGCAGCCATTTTTAGTCCTGTTGTATATTTAAAAATCTGAAAAAAACTTCAGTGAGATTCGATCCCACAACCTTCGCGTCTATAGCAAGGCATTCAACACATGCTGCCATAAGCTCTCATGCATATTATTAGCGAAGAATGGTATTGCTGCTGCAATGTGAACGCGGGGGCGGTGCGGAGGTAATCTACGTAATCGAGAGTATAGATATACCGGGGATGGTTGAAAGTAGCGCAAAAAAGGCACTAACACCTAACTTCGTTACTATTGGTCCGATTTGAATGGAACAAACGGCATTATGTATGGAAAGTGATGTAATTTATGGAGAGTATAAGCATGTGCAATAATGCTACCATAAAGGCACTAGCACCTAGCTTCATCCGATTTGAATGGAACGTCAGGTCAAATGACACACGTCGAAACGTCACGTGACACGTCAAATGATACACGTCAAACGTCACGTGGGACGGGAGAGAGGTGCCAAACGACTCCTAGCGACGAGTCTCCTCACGGTGGGGACATCCCGGTGCTGACTAGAAGAAAAGGTGGAGAGGGGTAGCCAAAGTGCAGTCTACTACACACCAAACTTCTTTTGTAAAATGTCTTCAGAAGTGTACAGTAATCGTTTTGAAGAGTTCATTAAGAATATTGGAGAATTGAATAAAGACATTGCTTTTTACGAAGACAAAAGGAGGGTTATAAATCAACTCGAAAATCTTTGCTTATCTGATGA
>CAJUYG010000149.1:62193-94342 GCA_910591675.1 Galerucella calmariensis | reverse complement strand
CATTCTTTGGCATGGTTCTGCAATAGTAAGTTCACTGCTGCTATTATACTGTTGGTTCTCTTATTGGTTCGCAGCTTGGGTAGTTTGGGCTGGTGTATTGGGTTGGTGCCATTAAATTCCGCTAGCGCTTTACAAAGCTCTGTATTATAGTCATTATCAGGTGTTTTGTCGCCATCGCATATGAAATCTCTCGTTCAGAGAGCGGATACCGCGCTGATCGGTTTTCGGTTGGATGACTACTTAGCTAGTAAAAGTTCTTTGCTTGCTTAAATACTTATTATTTTTTATTATACGTTTTAGCAAACTCTAAACAGTGTTATGTTTGTGAAATAAAAACGTTTAGAAATAATTTAAACTATTCGATACAATGGACCAGAACCAGAGTAAAAAAGCTATAAATATTCTGCGGTCCCAGAATGTAAAAGAATTACGATTAAAACATCTAACAAAACATTTATATCTATTAATAAGGATGTAAAAAAACGGAATGGCAGAAAAGCATAAAAGACTCAAAGCATTCACTGATAAGTCAACATACTATGTATTTTTAAGATTTCATTTTTCTTCAATCAGAATCGTTATAAATTACCTTATAAAATACGTTGTGAATCCATATTGAGAGGGTTATTGAAAACCACACGCTTGTATTAATCTAAATTTATTAAAAAAAGTAGATAATATTGTTCTTATAGCTTGTCCGGATCAGCTCTAACAAATATCGCTTTTTTACTAGTGAGGTGCATTTGAATCTGATGTACCTAAACATTTGGAACCAATATTACCTGCTTCATCAAAATAAGTGTTTCTTGTTCTTTTCAACATTGGTGATTCAATTTCCACTACACATTCATCATAAATAGCATTTGGAGAAGCTTCTTCAATTGGGCAGTCTGCAGTTGAAAAAATTGCAGTTTTTTACTGAGTAACCTGTAGCGTCATCTCCGTAACTTTGTCCACCACACCAGGAATAAAATAAAACATCTGGAATCACCCTGTATATCATTTAAGAGAGCATGCATTTATGAAAATATTGACATTTTTGATCATTCTGGCCGGAAAACAGCCAAAAACTATGTGCCACATAGTATAAAATTATAATTTAATAAACTCGTATTAAAAAACTTCATAATCATTAGCAAGTCCACTTTTGAAAGATTTAATGAGTCTGCTTTTTTAAAATTAGGTCCACACATTTTATTTTATTCACACAAAATTTTGTAGGTAATTCAAAATAAATAAATTCTACGCGAGGCACGTTACAGTCAGAAGCGTAATGTTCACATTAACTTTCATATGCGGTGACGTCACAGTCATAGTCTTCGCCCCAAAACGGTATGCTTGTTTAATTGGTTGTATTAGGAGAACGAAATATTCTATTGACATGAAATTTTCAGATTCATATTTTTATCCTTAGTACTTTGTTTAACGACAGTTGAAAATGATTTAAAAATTTTAGTAAACGAGCCCATCGTTGAGAACCATGTATTTCCCTACGACAGCATTTGTTACGAACAAAATATATCGCATGTCTGTGGAAAATGCACATTATCGCCTTATTAGTGAAATGTCACCAACTTCGGGTGGAAATATGTTGAAGGAAAATTAAAGATGGTTTTGTTTACCGGGAATCAGTTACCAGAAGCGTACAAAAAATTTTTGGAAATACTTCGGATTGTGGTATGTTTTTAATACTGTGATAATATCATAATTTATTTATGTACCAAGGGTATAAATAGATGTTTATGCCCTGAGGGCGACGTCTTACGAAGCCGAGGGCCTCTGGCCCGAGGGTTTGTAATTCGCCCGAGGGTATACACATCTGATTATGCCTGCGGTACATACAAACTTTTATGTCATACTAGTTCGTTATTGCAATCCAATCTCAATACAAATCAGTGTTTTAAAAAATCCGGTTTGAATTGATAGGTGAATGTTGACGAACGTAAATGTCATAATGTCATAAGATTTTGGAATTCCTGACGAAATTATTTAAAAAGCAAAGAAAGCAACTGTAAATCTGTTGCCAAAAAAGTCTAAAGAAGCTTACGAAATGGGTATTAAATAAGGTAAACAAAAAATTATTTTTCTTTATGCCCGCGCGGGCCATAAAGTGAACTTTATTCCCGCGCGGGCATAAATTACGACATTAGATAGTTGGTAACTAAGCAATAAAAACACAAAAATGAACTAGTATGACATAAAATAAATAAAAGATTGTTAAAATCATAACTATTTGTTGTTACATCAGATATGCAAGATGTCGATGATAATTATCAATCTGATTTAAATTTCCAGTACGAAGATAGTTCAACGGACGACGAAGATTGAATATAAAAATATATACATATTTTTTATTACACATATTTCCCCTATTTTGTGTTCTTGTTTTGATACCTACATAAAAAAAATTAATAAATTTTTTTTTATTGTAGGTATATTGTCAGATTAAAAAAATTTCTTAACAAAATCATCAGATTAAGAATTAAATCTACCAGAATATAAAATATAAATATAAAAATATAAAATTCTGACGCGCACGAGTAAGTATTTCGATGTCATGATTTTTTTGCATTTTCAAAAATCGATATAAACTTCTGGTCACGTCCAAATCGTCAGTCTTTATAATAGGATACTTTTTATAGTTAATTCAACCCCTCTTTCGAATTTCTGACGAATCCGAGAAAAAAATTTTTGTCCTTAATTTCTACCTCGTATTATAGCTACCTGCCACTAGCGATTCGTCAGACTAATATCTCTCTGTACACGGGAGTTCGTAGAATGTTTACGCTATTGAACAATGACGCGATTGAGGATTTTTTCGTAACTGTTTTTTTTACATTTTTAAAAGTTTATACTCGCTTTCCCACCACTAAACAGGTATACATGACATAAACTTTTTTTTTTCTTCAACATATAATCTACGCGATCCAATACGTTTTCAAATGATTAGAGTAACAACATATTTAGCTCTCTGACCTCCCCTACTATAAGTATTTAGTTGATTGTGCTGTGAGTGAGTGGATGTCAAAAAAATTAAGTTGGCCAATCAAAAAAGTGATTCCATCCAACTCTTTTTTGGAATCTACTTACAGCATGGGTTCATCTGAAAGATACTACTACTACTACTACTAAATGTGCAGGCGAGCCTTATCCTGAACAAACTCAAGCCAAGGTTCCGGCACCGAGGCCACTGGCTAGTGTGGGACTCCCGGTTCGTTTGTGCAGGTCCGGTTTACCCACTAAAACCACCTCCTCTACTCGCCGCCTGCAATACTCTGCCACTGGCTTCTGGACCATTCCTTCTGAGTACTGCCTGGTCTTAGATACTACCGCGTTTTATCTCCCCTGTCTAGCGTGCTCTTCCATCTCTTAATTTCAGTATCTCTTTTATGACCTCGCACGCAGTGGTCCAGTTAGACGATTTTTCGGTCATTTTGGTCACTAGGTTATCAGCGTTTCCCGGCCCATTTCCTCCATTAACCTACAACTAGGTATCTCCCACCTATGACACGAGAACATCGTGTGCTCAGGGTCGTCCGTTTGATCGCAGTAAACGCAGCTATCGTCTGTCTTACCGATCTTGTTGGTGTACGTGCGGAATGATCCGTGGCCAGACAGTATCTGGGTCACATAGTAATTCCCACCTCGGTGCTTACATTCCACCCACCTCCTAATATTAGGTATGAGGCGCTTGGTCCATTGTCCTCTACCGCTCAATGCGTCCCATCTCTCCTGCCACTTGGCCATTGTTTTCTCTCTGGCCTCTTTTTCCACTCCATTTCTATCTGCGTCTTTATTACTGTATATGGCGTGCCTCTCCTCTACTAAAAGGTCTATTGGGGGAATACCTGCGATCACTTGAGCCGCTTCTGCTGAGACCGTTTTATACGCTGAGATGACTCTCAGCAGCATGCATCGCTGTTGCCTCTGTAGTAGGTTCCTATACTTCTGCATACGCACAGCTGTGTGCCAGATAGGAGCTCCATACAGTAGAATTGAGTTTACCACTCCGCTTAGTGCTCGCCTCTTTTCCTCTCTAGGTCCGTTGATGTTTACCAGGATGCGGGTAAGTGCTCCTACGGTTTTTGCCGTTTTCTCGACGGTCTTTTGGACGTGGTATCCAAAGGTCAGCTTGTCGTCCAGCCATATTCCCAAGTATTTCATTTGTCTTTGACAGCTTACTGGGTTCCCTTCCACATGGAATATTACGTTCCCTCTTTTCCTCGGGCCTTTCAGGACGATGGCTTCTGTTTTATTTGCCGCTAGTTCCAACCGGTTCTTTTTCATCCATCTGCCTATGTACCTGGTAGCCAAATTTCCTCTGTGTATAAGGTCCTCTCTATTCTTTGCGGTGACTATGACTGCCAAATCATCTGCATAAGCCACGGTTCTACATCCATTTGGTAGCTGTATTCGAAGAACTTCGTCGTACATGATATTCCACAACGTGGGGCCCAGCACTGAGCCTTGCGGAACTCCACAAAAGGTCTTTATTTCTTTCCCATCGATTAAAATTCGTCTCCCAACAAAGTAATTGCTAATAGTGGCCCTTAAATAATCATTGATATCTCTGTCTTTTAGCTGCTTCATGATCGAGGTCCATGATGCGGAATTAAAAGCATTTCGGATGTCTAAGGCAATCACCGCACACCAATTGGATCGAGTGTTGGAAACCTCCTTAATTATTTCTTCGACTGCATGGATAGTAGATCTTCCCTTCCTAAACCCGAATTGTGTGTCTGCCAAAGGTGCTTTCTCTTCTAGTTCTTGATGCAGTCTGTTCCGTAGCATTGCCTCATATAGTTTCCCCAGGGTATCCAGGAGGCATATCGGTCTGTGAGAGGATGGTGAATTTGGGTCCCCATGCTTGCCTTTTGGTATTAGCACCAGCTTCGCCGTTTTCCATTCATAAGGAAAGATCTGCTGTCTTATTAAGTCATTCATAATATTAAGCAAGATGGTGGGTTGTGACCTAACCAGTCCCTTGACAGTCTCTGGGAGTATGCCGTCTGGTCCGGGTGCCTTTCCTGGTTTCAGTTGTTCTCCAGCAAGGATTAATTCTTCTCTCGTGAAATGCGTGGCTGTCTCGGAGAAAGTGGGGGTTTCCCATCACTCATCTCTAATTGGGTAGAGGTCCTTAGCAATTTTTGTCTTCTGGGCGCTCGTGATGTTATAAGGGGTGTCAGGGTGTTTAAAGTGTTTCATAACCACTTTGTATCCATCTCCCCATATGTTCTCATCTAGCGACCTTTGCAGTTCCAGCCAGCATACCTTCTTTGCTCTTTTTATTTCCGGGAAAGGGATTTCCTCTCGTCCTTGTATTTCGTTTTCAGATTTTCATATTCCTCTTCCGATAACCTAGGCCTGCCTCTGGTCATTTCGCGTCTTGCCCTGTTACATGCCTTTCTTTTTTCACCTACTGTTGCCTTCCACCAGTAAGGCATATGTCTTCGTCCTGTTTCATTCTCTGCGGCCATCTGTATTTCAATCATCGTCTCTTTCACGCTTCTTCTATTCATTGGACCGTTTGTTGCAAACCTGTTCTTAAGAAGTCTTGTTAATTTGGCATGGTCGTAGTTCCGCTTGCTTTTTTGATTATTTCGCTTTTTGGTCACGTCTTTAACATCAAAAAATATGTACCGATGGTAGCTGAGTGCTTCTTGTGTCGAGACAATCCAGTTGCTGGTTTTCCTAGCCATACCAGTGGTAGCGAAGGTGACATCGATATACGATTGGCTGGAGCCTCTTACAAAGGTTGGTGTCCCACCCTCGTTAAGGGTAGTTAAGTCTAATGCGTTTACCCAGTCTTCAAGGTACTGTCTCTCTGGTCTGTAATCGGGGAGCCCCAAAGTGCAGATTTGGAATTCAAATCACCCAATAGGATATATTCCTCTCGAAGTTCTCTAGCCTTCTCCATCACTGTGTCTAGTTGTTCCTTGTATTCCTCGAAGGTAATATTAGGTGATATGTAACATCCGATGAGGACGCCCATCCCTGTGTATAATAAGACGCATCCGTTTATTGATTTGTGTTTGAGAACTCCGACATTTTTGTTCCTGCAATAGAACGCGACGTCTCCTCTAGGATCCCTAATCCACCTTGCTGTATTTGTTAAGCTTTTGTTGGGTTCGCTTACTGCAATTATATCGATGTCACTCTCGTCTGTTGTTGCGAATGCAAGATCGTGCGCCGCTCTAGACCTACCAAGGTTTGCTTGGAGTATTTTCATGTTGTTATACTGTGCGTTTTCCATCCCCCGGAGGATATAACCTCCTGGACTTTGCTTCCGCGGCTTCTCTCAGTAGTCTTCTGTATTGGGGGCTTTTGGAGTTGTCATGTCTGTGTCCGGTTTCTTGGCATACGATGCAAGACGCTTCTTTTGTGCATTCTTTTTCTTTGTGGCCGTTTGTGCCACAATTTCTGCAATCATCAGAGCGATCAATGTTTTTGCATTCGGTCGTTACGTGACCGAACATTAGGCACCTATAGCACCTAGTCAAGGTTATTCTTTCTCTGACTTTACACGAAAGCCAGCCGATATCTATTCTCCCTTTATCTATAAGTTTTTTTGCTGTCAACTTAGAAAGTGACACCGTGGCATTTTGGCCTCCGCTTGAATTGGGTCGGAGTGATTTGATCGCGATCTCATTCACTGGGTTCCGCCCAACTTCCGTAATGATGGCCTGTTTTATGTCCATCTCTGTTGTCGCCCCATCGATGTCGTATATATGTATTATAGTCACCCTTTTCTGCACGCTCGTGTCTACTCCTTCTATCCTTTTTTCGATCTCTGATTTGAGAGCTTCTGTTTTCGCTCCTCCTCCTTTTACCTCGAAGAGAATATCGCCTTTACCCGTTTTCTTAATATTGCGTATGTTAATGCCCATGACCTTTACATTTACATTATCTTTGATGTTTTTTAGCAGTTTCGCATAGGACCTATCCCCTGTTTTCACAATAAGTCTCTCCGTTACTTTGTTTTCGTCCTTATCTCGAACGTCACCCAGCATTTTTATCTTTACTCCCCTTTCATAGTTAAGGTATTCTATCATTTTCCTTGTGTAAGTCAAGCTCATGCCTTCTTCACGCCGCTCTAGTAGCTTCTTTTTCTTCCATCGCCGTCTTTAGGTCAACCAATTGATCGTAGATTAATTTTGTGTCGATTACTTCGCCTCCGCCAAGGTCGAGTGGGATGAGGAACACATTCTTTTTTCTCTCTGTAGATTCCCCGCCTCTGTTTATTGACTTCGTGACTTGTGTGATATAGTCGACCTTTCCTCCACATCCTGTCATTATATCTCTCAGGTCCGGAAATCGACCAAGAAGTTCTTCTATTGCGCGGTCCCTGTTTTGGTTTTTTGGGTCAATCATCATAATGATGTCCTCCTCTCTGTCCATGTTGGAGAGGCTTCTATCTGCTTCCATTGTGATCTTGTATGTTTCGGAGGGCCATTTTGTATCCAATATCTTAGCTACGCTGGTATATTCCTACTACCTAGACATCCATGAAGCCGAGCCCTTCAATAAAGGCCACAACCTTTTTCAGTGGATGTCTGCTTGTGTCTCCAGGGGCCATAACAGGGACTCCGAAGATTCGTCTGCGTAGTACAACCAAGTGTGGACACTCTGAGAGAACATGGACTGACGTTTCGTCAGTCATGCCGCAACCCCTACATAGGGAACTTTCCCCTACTCCTAAGTTGTGGAGGTGTTTCCTCATACAGCAGTGCCCTGTTAGGAGTCCTGCTATCTTCCTTAGCCTACTCCTTGGTAGCTCAGTAGCTGCCCTAGCGTGTCCATCAGTCCATCCTTTCAATAGAAGTTTGGATTGTCTAGGACCCTGCAGAGCATTCCAATGAGCGAGGTGCTGATTCCTCAGCCACTTCTTCGTCTCCTTGCGTATTTTTTGTTTTGTTAGGCCCAGGGTTGGGCCCGGGCCGCAGAAAGGAGCTGCCGCCCCTTCCGCTGCCAGTGCATCCACCATCTCGTTGCCTTCAAAACCAGAGTGGGCTGGAATCCATTCTAGCCGCACCACGTTCCGCTTTGCAAGATTAGCAAGTCGTTCTCGACATTCGTTAGCAAGTCCTGAATTGCTGGTATACCCACTCAGGGCTTTAATTGCTGCCTGTCTGTCGGAGTATATGGTTATGCGTCGATCCACATAACCTCTGTCTAGGTTTATCTGCGCACATTCCAAGATAGCATATATCTCGGCCTGATATGCAGATACACCATCACCCAATGGCACACAAACTTGTATTCTTGGGTTCCTGGAGTAAATTCCATCCCCTGCTCTATCACCGGAGCATGAGCCATCTGTGTACCAGACGGTCCCTTTAGACTGTGTATTCCTCTCTTTTTCCCAGGACTCTCTATCCCGGATCATGATCGTTTTGGGTTGTCAGTCCCCACCTCGGACCAATGGCTCTCCTACAGGCCCAATACGTGTTTGTCACCTTGCTTAGGCGACTATCAAGATGAGCCTTCCATGTCAGTGATTTATCAAGGATCACTCCTAGATACCTGTTCAACCACCGGCAGTGGTACTCCATCAAGATTTAGACCCTCAGGTCTTATACCTCTCTTTCAACTGAAGCATCTGAAAGGTACTTAGTGGGATTCAAAAATTCACAATTAATTGTATGAATTTAAAATGTTTACCTGGACTATTGCGAAAATCAAGGATTTTGTTTAACGATTTCAATCGTAATTACCGCGGGTTCATACAGTGTGCGTTATGTAAACATAAATGTAAATGTACATGGTGATTCACGCAAGTATGCCATAGTCGGTGTTTTTGGAACTTTAGTTCTTTACGCCAGGTTATGTTTGAGCGACCAGGGGTAGCGACGCAAAAGATCTGACCGTTACGCGTTACGTTACGCTACGTTATGTTACATTGCTTCGTTATGTGCCTTGCTTTTGCGTGCTTGTGCCTCCTTAGTCTCTCTCTCGTTTACGAAAAGCAGCGATTCATATGCTCCGGCCGGGATTCGAACCCGGGCCGCAAGCTGGTATTCGCAGTGCTGGTGATCTACTTGAATTTGTTCGGATAAATTTTTACTATTATTTCCATAACTTTTTTTGCGCGATTAAGGGGTCTAGCACATTTACTTTTCGAAATACAGGGTGTTGAAATTTTGAAAACTTGAATGCTTTAATTCGATAACTTTAAAATGGATGGATAAATTGATTTGACATTTGGCAGGTTGTTTTTAAATGTAAAAGGGCATATTTTGAAAGAAATAGTAGTTTGTGCAACTAGTGTGGATATGATGGCCATATCGCACGAGGACGAAGTTTGAGCACGACGCCGTAGGCGGAGTGCTCAATCGTTCAAGTGCGATATGGACAATACACACGAGTCAAACAGCATATTTTTTCTACGACCCACTTAAGAAAAAATCTAGAAAATAAAAATTTCTATAAACTGTAATATACCTAACTTCAAATTAAAAATGTAACAATTCAATTTTATGTTTCCACTAATTTTGTGGTAAACGTACAGTTCTTGAATGTCCAATTTGTATAATGCTACGGTTTCCTATTTTAAATATACGATGCTGTTATAAGTAGATGTTGCCAGTCGGACTCCCTCATGAAGGGTAGCGTACCATCTATAATAATGAATATTCTGCTAAATATTTCAAACGTCTACCTGTTGTCGTTATTAATAACAAGCAGAATAATTATTTAAAAATAAAATTAACAATAAAAAAAAACTTCTTCACGGGGAATCGAACCCGGGTCTACTGCGTGAGAGTCTGGTAGGCTTACTACTCAACCACCAAAGAATATGCAAATCGTTTATCTATAACGTCAGATGTATTACATAATTTTTGCTTAAAACGAGCTAAAGTTCCTACCGTGTGTCCCGCGACACGTTCTACCTTTTTTTTAATGAAACACCCTGTATATTTGCATATTTTTGAAATCTTCTTAATGAACTGATTCCAACAAACTAAATAATGTATGGTCAATTATGAATTATACAGGGTGAAATTTTAAAATTAATAATTTATTACACTTGAAATATTGGTACTTTTTTAAATTAGCTAAATATGGATTTATCAAAAATCTAAACTAACTAATTATTAGACGTATTTGTATATTAAACAAAACCTGCTACGCCCATGAATTTTATCATAAATACCTAAAAATTGCCTAAAAACGCCAATAATTAGACAAAATCGGTAAATAATGTGGATTGTTTTAAATCGGTAAATGATGTGGATTGTTTTCTATTCTGTCAGTTGTTGATGTGTTGACAGTTTATACCGAAAAAGTAAAATCTTTGTCAAACACTCTTTCCTTGTCGACATAACAATGAAATATTTAACTGAGACTCACCGAATTGAGATTTTAATGATGATCGGGTACGGGGATAACTGCAGAAATCAAGTTGAAGTGGCAAACTTATTTAATCACAGTTATCCCGAATTGCCTAATATTTCACAAAGTACTGTGTCTAAATTGCATGCATAATTCAGAGAACTTGGACATGTCAAACCATTGAAAAGAAAACCACACTTCGTTGAAGATGATGTGAAAGTGGATATTTTGTTAAGTGTCGAAGAGAATCCAACTTCAAGTACACGTCAAATTGCCCGTGAAAATAATGTTAGTCATACAACTGTTCTAAGATGTCTTCATAAAGATAAACTTCATCCCTACAAATTAACTTTTGCAGGAGTTAACAGAAGACGATCCATATCGTAGAATGGATTTCTGCGAAAGATTGATGAATAAGCTGGACAGAAATGAGATAGCTCTTGGTACCATTATTTTTTCTGACGAATCAACATTCACATTGAATGGAGAGGTAAACCGACAGAACTGTAGATATTGGTCAGCAAAGAATCCATTATTTTAGAAAATTATAAAAAATGCCGAGACACATCATTTTTATCCCATAAGTGGTTTCCACACTGTATAAAAAGTTTTTGATTGTTTAGATTATGGTTAGTTAATGTACCATGTGCCTCAAAGCAGTCACTTTATTTTTTGTTGTTCTGGCTGCTGTTACGTTTACAGAAGCTTGTGTAAGTTTAGAAACGTTTTAACTCACAAAAATCTAAAAACAGATGTGTTTTTAGGTATTTATACTTACACTCTTAGTCATGCTACTGGTTACAAATATGATATTAAACCACTAATAGTTAATTTAGAATTAGAAGTTTGCCAAATTAAAACATGGGGCGCTAAAGCATTAATTAAAAAGTGCTTAGAGCATTGAAAACTTACTTACAAGTGGTAAGAATAGTGAAGTACTGATTGAAAAGTGCTTAGAGCACAGACAGAGCTGCTTTTACTGCGCAGTACTTAGATTGCTAAAAAGAGGTTATAATGTTTTAAAAGTTTTGAAACATTATCAACTGATTAAAAATGGTTTAGAACACTGAAAAGCAGCCTAAAAAGTGCTTTGAGCATCAAAGCACATTAAAAAGTACTTCGCTCTATTCTTTTTGAATAATTCGAATGATAGAGAATGGCCGCGGCCATTCTCTATCTTAACGCTTAACGCCTTTCCAGTTAACTGGACGTGGGCTACAAGTATGTCCAGTATACAAATACACGTCGCTAGGACCATTGAACTCAACGGGTTAACTTGCAGAAGTGGTACCTTAGCAGAGGGAATGTGTTGCTAGATGGAAATACTGAGATATATGTACTATAAACACAGAATACACCAGCTAAACAATAAACGAAAGCCGGCGTAAATCCTTTGATGTTTTGGGGGCAAAATTTCGTAACCTTCAAACTGACGTTGACAGATAACGGATCAAGTTACACTGAGAAAATTGTTCAAAAAATGTAAATTAAATGTTAACTACACGCAAAAAAGTGAAACCAAATAATCTCAAATAATAATTGTTTATTTTAATTACTTGTTTCGACAAAGTTTTAATTTTGAAACTCAATTTATGAATTGTTAAAGTTAATTTAACAGCTTAACATATATTGTGAAAAATATATAAATATAAGTTTTAGTTTCTGTTAATAAAAAGAATGAGCTATTGTTTAACCAAATGATTCATATTTTCTATATTGTTATCGAAACTATATATGTAAGTATGTAGCATAGGGTAAGTCTAAAAACCAATACAATAATAATAGATTATAATATTTATAATATCAGTTTACAATAGAAAGAATTTCGGTAAATGAATAAAATTACGATAAGTATGGTGCTTGAATATAAAATTTTTATTATTTATATATTTAAAAGTTACACTTCACCAGATTCTGAATTAAATTTTACACCCAGAGAAAATGTACTGATATCTGTGACAACGAAGTTATAAAAAAGAAGCGACCATAAACTTTTCTCCATAGTTATCGAAGTTTTGTATATCATCCAACACTGGAATGACAGCCACGAAATGCACAAGTTTTTCGCGCCATAACTAATAAATGTAGTTTTGTAAACAAATTTTATCGTTCACAACACACAAAAATATGTAAATAATCAAAAAGCTTGCAACCATGGAGACTAGACATGAGCACAAACTCTGTATATAAAAAGTGTCCTCGAAATGCGTTAAATTGTGATGGCGCTCGTGTAGCAAATTGTTCTGAAACGTTTAGTTGGAATGTCATGGTAAATTATTTAAGGTTATGTAAATGGGGATGGTTTGTTTATTTTAACTAGGTTACATTTTACGCTTTGTTTTAGCAAATACCAAAGAAAAAATAAGTATCTCACGTCGCTGGTGCTATGTTTGGTTAAAGGTAAGTTTCTTCAATATATTTATATAATTGTGTTGCAAAATGGTAATGAATAAAAAATATTCCTCATATTTCTACACATTATGCACAAATATGTACCCATCAATCACTGGTTTTTTCTGTTGTTACAGATAATGCCATTCGGTGATATTTTTTTATCATTTTAGTCTAGCTTGACAACTTTTCACAACACTCGTTTCTACAATTTTATTGTTAACTTAGAATCAACTTTTATGATATTTTGCTAGGTTAACTTGGTCGGTATACTTCACTCTGTCCTCAGACCAATTTGCTACTCTCGCGCCATCTACTATTCAATGCTTTTCGCGGACACCTTTTCGACATTTTTCCTATACAAGTTTGTGCTCCTTATATCTAGCCTCCATGCTTGCAACAAAGAAAATTCTCAAAATGGCGACTGTCAGACATGCGCACTCAGAAAATGAATTGTAAAATAGCACAAGTTTCGATTCTTCTTGGGATGGTGTATTCTGTGCTATAAATAAATAAATTAACATTTTTTATTCCGATTACTTTATTGATTTTCTGCATGGCTGGTCTAGTAGAATACTTTTCCGAATCTGCGCGGCTTCAATCAACTTTTCTTCGATTTTTCACTCTAGCCACATCGTGCATGAATATACAAGAAACTGCGGAATCGACACTGCATTCCGCAGGATCACGTTAGTCACATCACGCAGCTAATAAATATGTGCAATAGGGCATGTGAAAGGTTGACACTAATGACAGTCGCCCTGAGAATAAACAATTATTTGGATACATTTTATAGATTTGTAACTTGGTTGTTTTCTGATTTGTTAATGATCATTTTTATTATAAACAAACAGATACATCTTTTAAAATACCTAATCAAAATTAAATCAACTCAAACATGATAAAAATAACTATTCAGAACGACGTGTTGTGCAAATAAGAATGCTTGTTAATCAACAGATTCATCATGACGACTGTCACGTGGAGTTGCCCTATGGAATCCAATTAAGTGAAGGGTATAATACGAAATACGAGTATGTCAGCCCTCTTAACAAAAATAGGACAATGTAAGGAAATAATATATACCTAGCTTATGTCTTGGGCATTTCAATTTGTAATGTTATTTTTAAATTTATACCCTCATAAACAAGAGTGAAATAGCATAATACCACAGAGTACACCATCTAACAAGAGACGAAAGCTTTGTCGGTTCCTTTGAAGTTGGACGATATTGAGCGGAAATACGTCGAGGCATTGACACATAAACTACTTGATACACTGAGAAAAGTAACACTACACTAAGAAAAAAAGTATTGTTGATGAACATCCCTCACAATTAGGTCTATATAGAATATTTTTTTAACTACTTACATGAGAACACCTTATTATTCATCTCATGTGTGTAATGAGAAGTGGCTCATTTTTAACCTAATCTTAAAATAATATACGGTGAACTGAGGGGAATGAACGGAAGTGTCGACTTGACATTGACAGATAAACTAATTAATTCACGCATGTGCACTCAAATTTGCGATCACGAAAACTACTTTCTTTCGCCTCTTGTTAGATGGTGTACTCTGTGATAATAAATACTACAATATATGCATGTTAGTAACAAAAATTTCTTAAGTATAAAACAGCACACAGAGATAGGAATGGTGTTATAACTGGCGCTTGGACATTTTCTCCGGAATTGCAAAGTGTCGAGTTACATGTGGTACAGACGCTTAGTATATGATTTGCCGTCACTGAGGTTTTTTGAGCTGCACAAATCGATTCGGGGGCGCAGCTTCTATGTATAGTGGAAATATTGGCGTCTGAAAATAAATAACAAGAAAAAACATTATTCACACAATAGAAAAAAAATCGAGTGCCACGCCCAAAAGCATTCTTCCAAGTTCAAGAAATAATGTATTGTTTTTTTTAATTCTTTGTTGGATTCGCACTTGGCATGCGCTACCACTATAAGTACTTTGAAATTCTTATTGAAGCCTTAGGTCCAATAATGATGAAATAGTTATTTATGTATCGAGAGCGAAAAGTGAGGAATTATTGTTCGAAAGCAAGGGTTGCTTGAGAACAATAATTCCACTTTTACCTCGCAATCATATAACATTTTTTCTACAATCACTTGAATACCTATAATATATTATAGTACATGTCAAGTACATGTCAAATATTTTATAACATTTTGAACGTATAATAATTATTGTTAATACTGTCAATGAACTTCTTCTTATTCTTCAATTAGAAAGGCCTCAGCTATCAGGGCCATCCAGCCAGTATATGCAAAATATTCAGAACGTGGCACAACAATTAAGCACAAAAACACAAAATAAGGTAACATCGCAATCACACTAATTAATTATTGTAATGTTTTTCTTATTTATTTAAACTGTTTTTACCGTGGAATAAAATTATACACTCACTATGGCTAATTACTATTGATTTATTAAAGAAACAAATTTATTTACACTCGGTATAATAATTGTCCTAATTTATCTTCAACACTATTTATATTCACTTCATCTGTTCACTCACTGTATACTGAAACTGTTTACCGATTCACTGTTTACTGAACAACTCCTCACTCACTCGAAAATCCGCGTATATATATCTCTCCGCAGCTCCAGAACATTCGCGACAAACCATTGTACGCCTTCCACGCTGTTCGAGAACAGTCTCGTTATTACCTGCGAAAGAACCGAAAGAAAGGTCGCATTCATCGTTTGTGACAGGACCGGCTTCTGAATTAGTGAGTTCGTAACATTGCCCCCTACTTAATAGTAAGTTTCTCCTGGAACTCCTGTGTAGCCGGGACTGGATGTTTGAATCGTCAACTGGATCCATTCCTACACTTTCCGGTCGTATGGAAATAACAGGGTACTGTCTTCATCGGATATTGATTACGTGGGGAATAGCTGCAGATTAAAATTTGGACATCGGTACCTTCGAAGATCATTTCCACCATATTCCTAATGACTCGCCAATCCAACTGGTTGCTCTCTATCTTAGGCATCGCTAGTTTCTTCACGTTGGATTCCAGCACGTGGTCTCGAAGACTTCGTAGCGCTTCCAACACATTCCGGTAGGTGGATCGATCTTGATTAAGTATGGACCCTCCCAAGATTTTTGAAGTTTTGGATAAAAGCCCTTTCTCCTCGTCGGGTTGTGTAACCATACTTTGAAACCATTCTTTGAAACTGCCTTCTGTAGCCTGCGTGTCGTACCGTTTTTTCATTCTGTCGCTGGCAACTTGCAGATTCGTTCGAACCAATTCGTGTACATCGTCCATCCTTTTTCTCAACTGGATCACGTAGTCTTCTCCCGCTAGATCTTCTCCAGGACGACAACCAAATTTCAGGTCACAAGGAAGTCGCATTTCGCGTCCAAATAGGATTTTTGCAGGTGTTTCACCTGTGGACTCGTTGATGGCAGATCGATACGCCAATGCAAATAGGGAAAGGTACTGGTCCCAATCTTTCTGGTGGCTGGAAACTACTTTGGACAGGTATTTTCCTATGGTCCTGTTCATTCTTTCGACCATTCCGTCTGACTGTGGATGCAACGCCGTTGTCCTGGTCTTCTTCATTCCCAGCTTCTCACAAATTTCCTGGAATACATCGCTTTCGAAATTTCTTCCCTGATCGCTGTCAACTTCCAAGGGCACTCCATATCGGCTAATGAATTCTTTTACCAATACATCCGCGACAGTTGTGGCCTCTTGGTTCGGAATCGCGTAAACTTCTACCCATTTGGTAAAATAATCCATCACAACCAGAATGTATTTACCACCATTTTCTGTCGTCGGGAATGGTCCAGCGATATCCAATGCGATCCTTTCGAATGGGCTTCAAACATTGTATTGTTTCATAGGAGCCTTTCCCTTGCGATGTGGTCCATTACTCGTAGCACAATTCGTACACTTCTTACACCAGTCCTTCACATCGTCGGAGCTGTTCATCCAATAAAACCTTTCACGGACTCGCTGAAGGGCTTTCTTCACTCCCAGATGACCTCCTGATGGACTGTCGTGTAACTTCCTCAGTACCTCAGCTACTCTCGATCTCGGCATAACTATTTGACGTCTATTTTCGGAACCATCATCGTTTTCTAAGATTCGTTTCAACAGGCTTTCTTCCAGGATAAGGGAGTCCCACTGAGTCCAATATGCCTTCAGTGTTGGTGAAAATCTTGACACGTAAGCCATCAATAAAGGCTTGGATGCATAGACATTCCATCATGTTCTCTGGTGCCGATGGATAAGCAAATCGGACTAGTCGGGCAATATCCACTTCACTACTCTTAAAGGGTTTCATCACGTCTCTGCTTTCGATTCTTCATCTGAGATTGGTACAAGTGTTCTAGATGTTCGTGAACATATCGCATGTCCAACCTCTTCTTCAGCTGCTCAAAGTTATCCGTTTCTTCAAGATGTATCGTCTGAAGCACATCCAAGGCATCTCCCCGAAGCGCGATGGTCAAGTTCACTGCCTTCTCCCTGTCTGACCAATTATTCGCTCTAGCGGCTGCTTCAAATTGTTTAACATAGTTGGTCCATGACATCTTTCCGTCGAACGTTGGGGCCTTGACTCGAGCAAAACTGCCAATATCTTCTATCTTGGGCAGTATTTCTGGCTTGCAGGGTTTTATTTGCTCGATCTTATTTTCTTCTGCTGGCATGTCTTGTGCTCTTGAGTCTGCCATTTTCTTCTTCAACTCCTGGATTTCCTCTTCCATTGTTGTAATTTTATTCTCCATATCAGATTTTAGGGACGAAATTTAATTTTCGACTTCAGCGGCAATGTCATTTTTCATTGACAAAATATTGGCAGAAATATCGCCCTTCATAGTAGAGATCTTCTCGTCCATATTAGCAGAAATATCGTCCTTCATAGTAGAGATCTTCTCGTCCATATTAGCAGAAATATCGTCCTTCATAGTAGAAATCTTCTCGTTCATAGCAGATATTGACGAGATTATGGTAGAGGACTCGTCATTGAATAAGAATGTTTCTGGATCCAAGTCTTCACTTTCCAGTGCTATTTTCAGTCTTTCAACCAATTCACTCTTCTTTCCGGACGTTTCCAACTCGCGATTTTCTAATTCTGCTTTTAGTTCCGTCACTTTCAGGTCACATAGTCTCTTAGCCATTTTTATGTAATTATTTATTTACATTACCCCACACCTGACACCAATTTAATGTTTTTCTTATTTTTTTAAACTGTTTTTACCGTGGGATAAAATTATACACTCACTATGGCTAATTACTATTGATTTATTAAAGAAACACTTTCACACTTAATTTATATACACACTACTTAATGTATACTAATTTATTTACACTCAGTATAATAATTGTCCTAATTTATCTTCAACACTATTTATATTCACTTCTGTTCACTAACTGTATACTGAAACTGTTTACCGATTCACTGTATACTGAACAACTCCTCACTCGCTCGAAAATCCGCGTATATTATCTCTCCGCAGCTCCAGGACATTCGCGACAAACCATTGTACGCCTTCCACGCTGTTCGAGAACAGTCTCGTTATTACCTGTGAAAGAACCTTTCTAGAAAGGTCGCTTTCATCGTTTGCGACAGGACCGGCTTCTGAATTAGTGAGTTCGTAACATTATTTAAAACATTAAGAACTTAACAAAATAGCGATTTATTAGATTGTAAAATATTTTCAGAAGACAAAAACACTCCCTAGCCAGGTTGCTCTATGATGCCACTGTCACTGTCAATACAATTATGTTTGTCGTATCGGTTGTTATGAGCAACGAGCGTTATGCAAATTTTTAGGCTCGGCGAGCGTAAAGTAACTCTCCTCAAGAAACGTCAACGTTGTAAATAGCAAGCGAAAAAGCCTACTTTTCAATGTGATTGTAGAAAAAAATATATTATTTGTATTTTGTGATTCGTATTAAATGTAATTCAAATATTGCAGCAGTATGCTAATAAAAAATTATTGAACCTTTATTGTATTTTCCATGGGGGGGGAGGGGGGTTACCACCCAACCCTCCTCCCCTAAGAGGCCTCAATTTTATATTTGTTTTCATAAAATTAGAGTTTTACTCAACAGGTTTGTTCCAGCTGGCGAGTGGCGATAGAACCGTTCTATCTGGTTCTAGGTAGGTATCGTTCGCGCTAGTAGTGCTGTATTTCTTTGGCGTCCCAATGATTATATCGTTCTTGGGACGTTACAAAAATTACCTTCTGGGAGGGGTGATAAAATTGATGTGTACATCCCTAATTCGAGTTTGCGCACTATACAGTATACTCGATACGATTCCAGAACGGTTCCCATATGCTAATTGGAACAAACCTTATTGAAAGAGTAAAAATGTTACCACAGTAATGTCCCTTTGATGAGATCACAACGCTACGAGGACGAAAATAATTTTATGGCAAATTCTGCAAATTTACTTGCATAAGAGTTAGAATTGATAACAATGTCCCCAGTAGAAACTTTGCAAATCAGAATTGCCTTTATAGTGTTATGGCTGGCAACCATTACTATTGGGCCGTCCCACCCATACGGTTCAACAATGGAAAATAGAAATCTTTTGGGTTGTGAAAATAAATAAGAAATATTTCGAATATGTATATTTAAGACTCATAAATATAATATACAATAAATTTCATTCAATTTTCTTCATAGAATCAGAGCTATCGCCAGTGTTTATATCTATGGTAATTGGTTGAATGATAATATCAACTATATTTTGCTCTCGGGCCTACCACTTTTCTATAATTTCATGAGTATATGCCTAACACATTTTTCCCAAATTAGTTGATCACATTGTTGCAGTGCCTCTTTCCACATATTTATAACAGAGCTATCTGAATACCCTCCTTACTAATATATTTATTGTAATAAGTATGACTTGCAATTTGCCCAAATTAATTCAATAGCGTTGAACTCACAATGATATGGCGCTAGTCCCAGCAGTTCATGACCATGTTCTCGTAGTAACTCATCAATTTTATACACGTTTCCTTTTCCATTTGTTTTTGCAATTTGTAGCAATTCAGGTTTTGTAAGTTTTGTATCAAACTTAATGTTGTTTGTTGTCAACCATGTAACAATCTCATTTTTTGTCGAATTAGTAGAAGGTTGCTTTTCTAAAAGAACACTATGATATGGAGCATTATCCATAACAATAAGAGATGGCTCTTCTAAGTTGGGAATTAATTGAGTAGGTACTTATCGCCATTTCATGAATATTTCATTGTTCATTTCTCCATGGTAATCAGCTTCTCTAGATTTTGAACAGAATAATAAACTTGGGACAAATCCCTTGGTGGAACCAGCATGAATAATTATAAAACGTTTACCATCATTACCATCTGGTTTACGTACACTTTTAGTGCTGTTGTCTTGCCAAGAATATGTCCTCCAATTCTTTTTTCTAACTCAAAATACTCTAACATATTTAGAACCAGCTCCTGTGCGTTTTTCCAGGCATACCTATTCTTAAAAAAATCATTCATAAATAGTTCTGGTCTTTCAGAAAATCAGGTTAATATTTTCTACATTGGTGGAAGCAAAATATGTTTCATACAATTCAGTTTGATGGAATTATATCCATAACCATAATGAAATGTCAATTTAAGGTTAGTTTTCATTGCGAAGTAAATAAATAATAAGTAGATAAATAATCTTCACTTACCACAATAATTCGAACACTCGGGAGTAAGTAAGTCGTTATAACAACTGTTTTTTAAATTAAATGTATATGCAAGGGGCAAAAAAGTGAATAAAAATGTGAAATAAAAATGTAAACAAAGTCTTTGGTCTGTCAACGTACAAATTCGCGTTAAACTCATCGCCGACATCATATGGTTATGTCTGTTTGTTATATTATGTTGTAATGGAAAAAACGGTTTCATTTAGGGGGTTTAGATTCTGTGAGTAGGAAAGAGACGTACTACAAAAAGTAGTATGTGAATAATTTCATACATGGGAAAAGATTCTCCGAACGAACTGTAAACTAAACAATGTACTTCCTGTAGAAGAAAAAATTATACTGTTAATTCAAAAAATAGTATACTAACCTTTCCAAATATACTTGGCACAAACTGAAGTCCCAGTACAATTCTCAGTAAGGACATTTTTTACGTTTTTTTCACATTGATTACCCATTTTCTCTTCACATTGGTAACAACTAATCGACAAACCTGTAAGAAATAGATCTCGTTAAAGCTGACTAGACCTATATGTTGTAGGCATGTACCTATCTCTAAATGTTCGGAATGAAAAATATTTTCGTAAAATATGATAGTTTATTTAAAAAAAAACATGTTGCGTAATATTTATAGTAGGCCAGACGATAGGGGTAACAACTACAAGTTATTAGCAATACGGCTGATTTTTTTTCATAAGTACCTTAAAGTATGAAGATTAATATAAAAAAAAGTTTACCAGTCTATCGATTTCCCAAACTAGGACAAAAAATGAAAAAAACCTTTTTTTTTTCGAAATTTTCAAATATTTCGCGCTGGGAGGAAGGTAGAGAAAAATAAAAAATACCACCGTGTGGGGGGAGTGTTTTGCAACAAAAAAGGTTTCTTTCGTCCGAGCAATGGTTTGTCCGGAAAAAATTCGGTAAACTAAGTATGTGTTCCGCATCCGCGTGTCTCTATTTTATGAAGCGCGGCGGAGTAAATTATTATGTAGATATAAATAATTGTAATACAGCGTTTTGAAGAGGAAAGTGTCGGCTTTAAGAAAGCACTTTTTGTCATAGCACATAATCATTTATAGCAAATTACTCATATATAAAATAAATATTATATTCTAATCAAAAGCCAAGTATCTCAATAGAAAATATATTATACAGGGTGTCCCATAAATAATGGACAATATAAGAACTGTAGAAAGGGGTGATAAAAATAAGTCGTTTGATACAAACATGCACCAGTAAAATGTTAATAGTAAGCGAGATATGGGGCGTTAAAGTTGACAAACTATTTTTGAAAATTCGTAATATTTAGAAAACAACTGAATGTATTGGTCTCAAAATTGGTACACTATGGTTTTCAATGGTATTAAGCATGATTTTGCCTTAATTTTTAATAATACTTCTAGATGGCCCTGGTTACACAGTTAAAATTTGATAGATCGGCTGTATTTTTTCCCCCTGTATAATGTGCATTTTATTACAAAATAATAAAAACTGCATCATTTTGAAACAAAAAAGGTATACTTGGTCAATTCCCATATTTTAAGTCGTTTTCAAGATATTGCTATTTTAATATTGCAGTGCATATCATTACACTGCAACTTAATTACTAGAATATTTTAAAGAGGGCTGTGACTATTAAAAGAACTGTCATCAATTTACTAGTTAAAAGCGAAAAGTTGTCATTACTGTGTTTTTAACTTCTGAACTAAAAATACGGCTTTCATTAAAAATGCCTAGAGGCAATGAATTTACAAATAATGAACTAAGGGATATGATTTGTGTTTATGCACAAGTAAATTATAATGCATGTGCTGCAGTTAGACGATACGTGCAGTTATATCCAAACCGAATTGTACCCAGTCGTAAAAAATTTCAAAGATTGTACTCCAATTTAGGTGAAAGCGGCTCTTTTCCTAAGAAAAATTCTGGTGGTCGACCTAAAATAATTACAGCTGATATGGAAGATGGAATTTTAACAAGAATTATAGAAAATCCTGAATTGAGTACTCGGCGCTTGCAGGCAGCTACTGGTGTAAGTAAATCAAGTGTGTCAAGAATTTTACATACAGAAAAATTGTACCCATATCATTCCACGCCTGTACAAAATTTATTACCCAATGACTTACCAAGGAGACTACAATTTTGTCAATCAATGCTCGGTAAGATCAATCAAGATCCAATATTTTTAAAAAAGGTACTGTTTACGGACGAGGCTACATTCACACGCAGAGGAGTATTTAATTGGAGAAATAACCACTATTACGATTTTGCTAATCCTCATCAATACAAAGAAACTCATTTTCAGCATGAGTTTTCAATCAACATCTGGTGTGGAATCATTGGCGATAATTTCATTGGTCCATTTGAACTCCCTAACAGATTAAATGCGGTAAATTATTTAGAATTTTTGCAAAATGATTTAGGCATTTTACTTGATGAAGTTCCTTTAATTGTAAGGCAGGATATGTGGTTTATGCAGGACGGTGCTCCCCCACATTATCCACTTATAGTCCGGGAGCATTTAAATAACAATTTTCCGCATCGTTGGATTGGACGGGGCAGTGAGTTTCCTTGGCCGCCTCGTTCCCCAGAATTTAATCCTTTGGACTTTTATGTATGGGGATATCTAAAATCGTTAGCCTACAATAGTGAAATTCATAACCAAAACGAACTATTAGCAAAAATTCCTGAAGCCGCAAATACTTTAAAAAATGGCAACGCGATGTTTTTTAAAGTAAGACAACAAAAGTTTACGAAAATGTATTGAAGTAAACGGTGGTCACTTTCAACATTTAATGAAATAAATGTAATTATTGTTTTTTTTCTTTTCTTTTTCCAATTAAATTGTATTCTTTGAACAACCAATGTTTTATTTAGGTAATAATTTTTAAATGCCGGCGTGGCAAGCAGTATTAAAATAGCAATATCTTGAAAACGACTTAAAATATGGGAATTGAACAAGTATACCTTTTTTGTTCCAAAATGATGCAGTTTTTATTATCTTGTAATAAAATGCACATTATACAGGGGGAAAAAAATACCGCTGATCTATCAAATTTTAACTGTGTAACCAGCGCCATCTAGAAGTATTATTAAAAATTAAGGCAATATCATGTTTATTACCATTACCATTACCATAGTGTACCAATTTTGAGACCAATACATTTAGTTGTTTTCTAAATATTACGAATTTTAAAAAATATTTTGTCAACTTTAACGCCCCATATCTCGCTTACTATTAACATTTTACTGGTGCATGTTTGTATCAAACGACTTATTTTTATCACCCCTTTCTACAGTTCTTATATTGTCCATTAGTTATGGGACACCCTGTATAATAAGGTGGCATTGAAACAATTTTTCGAAGGATGGAAACTGTTCCATAGATAAAATTTACGGATAATTAATTTTTCATAATTACGAAATACGGCACTTTTCATTATTTTGTAAATTTTAGGAATTTTGAATTTACAAGAAAATATCTATATATGTTAGGATCAAACACCGATATCGGCCAATGGTCGGAAAATACACCCAAAACGCGTTCTGGCCACTAGTATATTGCCAATGTCAGAAATATTGTTTTCCGGTCGTTTAGTGTAGACCAGAACGCGTTCTGAAGCCTTTGCAATTGCCAGAATGTGTATTGACTTTCCCAAGTTAGTCTGAAAGAATTTTGTTATTCGTCACGCTGCCAGAACGCGTCGAGCACACAAACAAAACGTCGAAAGGTCATTGTAATAAGGAAAAATAATTTTATTTTCTATAAGAGTATGGCATACAAATTTTAAAAATAACATTGATTCTTAAAGAGACAGAAAACGTCCAAACTTAAAATAAAAAACATTTACTACGTATAATTCTGGTGACTTAATGGCATACTTAAAACATCTACTTGTTTTACACGAACTATTGTTATGACACTTGCTGCTACATAGTACTTTCTTGGCTCTACACTTGGAGATTTTGTTAACGCAATAGCGTTTGCAATTACTCTGCACAAAACCTTGTTTCGATCCTGATGCTAAGCCAGAAGCAGTTCGGAGAGATACAGACGTTGAAGGAACCGATGAAATATCAATAAAGTCGGAATCGGCTAATGTAAACTCATTACGGCAATACAAGGATTCCAAAGTTCCATCTTTCGTGCCTGAAAATGGATTAAAAATGATTTGAAATTGATGACCTGAATTTATTACCTACCAAGCTGATAAAGTCCAGAGTCGTTAATACCAAGTACAACAGCTAACACATTTCTCGGAGCAAGTCTACCTCTGCCAACATCAGGTACTCGTACAATAACAGTTCTTCCTACTTCAAGGGGTGGTAACTTTGAATTTGAAAGGGAAATAATTTTCTCGGCTTGCTTTTCCAGTCCAGTTTTAGCCTCGTCCCTGACATTACTTATTTTCTCTCTTCGTTGACATCGGTTACATGTAACGATCTGCTCACCCTTTCCATTTCCTATGTTAGCTTTACCACAGATGATACAAAATCGGTTTTTGGACGGTTTAATTGTGTGTTAGACGCGTTCTGGCAATCGCAAAAGGTCCCGAATGCGTTCTGGTCTACATTTAGCGGCCGGAAAGCGTAATTTCGGATTTTGGCAATATGCTGAGGGCCAGAACGCGTTTTGGGCGTATTTTTCGACCATTGGCTGAAATCGGTGTTTGATCCTAACATATATATATTAAATACCGCAACTTTGATAAAACTGGAGTAATTTTAATGGGGATTGCGTAGAAATGTTGGGGAAACTTCTAAGAACAAAAACATATAATTGGGAAATTAATTAATTCACATACATTTTTGGATTCAATGATTTTTTGTATTATAAGCGAAAATAGCAATTTTTATAGATTCGGGTAGGAATCTTCTTTATTTTTTCAAAATAAAATTTGATACTCGTGTAATATAAAGATTAATATTCAACGAACAAAATGTATATAGTGAAAATGTATAAAAGATGATTTTGAGATATACTTTTTTTCACACTTTTTTCCAATAAAAATTAATTTATCACCTTTTATTCATTATTCACAACCTTAACTTTTACAAAATATTGAAAAAAAATTCTGATTGTATATTTATATTTTCTTCCTCCGTCCAGGAGAGTCGCGCGGATGCGGAACACATACTTAGTTTACCGAATTTTTTACGGACAAACCTCGGACGAAAAAACGCAGGCGACCTTTTTTATTACAAAACACTTTCCACTCCACCTTCCTCCCAGCGTGAAATATTGAAGACTTTCAAAAAAAAAGTTTTTCGATTTTTTATTCTAATTTGGGAAATCGATAGACTGGTAAACTTTTTTTTATATTAATCTACATACTTCAAGGTACTTATGAAAAAAAATTGCTAATTACTTGTACTTTTGGTCTAAAATGACCCATACCGACTGGCCTATATGTGGAATAATAACAAATAATAAAATATGGCAAAACTCACCTAACGGTATGTATTGTATAAGAACAAATACGATAAGAGTACCACACAAGGCTTTAAAATTCATATTAACTGTTAGAGCTAGTGTACTACAAATGTTAATAAAATAAATTTCCACGTCTCTATATAAGCGGTGGTGAATAATATTCTAAAAAATAAAGTCAAATCGCTTAGAAGTATAGGATAACAAAAGGAAATACATACCGGTGTGTGGTGTACCTATGTGGTTTATAGAATATCCGGATGAATTATATCATATTTGTCTTAAAAATAGTAAAAATTGTATCGCATTTTAAATAAATAAGATTTTGTTTAGGAATTAAAATTTGTATACAATTTGTGATCTAAGCATTTTGTGTAAAGAAGATGTTATTGTTAATATTTAATTTTCTGTAAGATATTCACTAAAACTACACCTGAAAATTGTATTTGAAACATCTAGAGCGTGTCTTGGATGTGGATAAGGAGACAAATGCGTTAAAACATAATAACATACAAATGAATTTTTTTCTTTTTTTTTGTGCCTGGAGCACTGCGTGGTATGACCCGTTAGATAACCTGTAACAATTCTTGGCTTTTTCTCACTGATACTTCGTAGTTCTCCAGACCGTGTGTCACCTGTTATGTATTTGGAATTTACCCAAATAAAACAGTGTTCTTGTATTAATTCCTCGTCGAATACACAACATTTTGGCGACGAGAACCGAAACGTATCCGCGAAGATTCTTATGGTTGTACCGCACCCAGTCAAGTAAGTCCGTTTCATTTTTTGAGCACCAATCAATAGTGAAGTCTGTCCAGTCTTAGTAAAGTCAAGTCAAAGTATGTGTGAAGTCAGTACCTAACAAATATGTCTTTAATTGGGAGTATCGAGCCTTTCAATCCAAAGTTTGGGGACATTTCATCATGGATAGAGCGTTTAGAACAAATTTTTAAAGTGAAATGATTGTGCAGATACAAAACAAGTACCCTTTTTACTCACTTTTATTGGGGGAGAGGGATATAGCAGGTTGAAAGATCTTGTGTCACCTGCTTTGCCTGATACGAAGTCATTTGTTGAATTGGTGAAAGCATTAAAAGATCACACACACACACACACTTGCGCGTGAGAAAACCCGTCCCACAAAGCATCCACCCCCGGGCTCATGGCCCGCGGGTTGATGCTAAGTAGAACCTTCCATCCACCCCCTGCCACTTCCGGCAGGACCTCACTCGTTCATCGCGATCGCGTATCCCTTTCCCCTCTTTATTCTATGGGGGGCGTCAGGGATGTCTATCCATGTTAAGGGGTAGCTCTGGTGGCTATATTCCCTTGTCTTTCTTCATGTCGTTGTGTCGGTTCGGTTGTGTGTGTGTGCTTTCGCCGCCTCATGTCAAAGTCTTTTTCACCCGCCTTGGTGAAACCAGCCTTAACATGAGTGATCCGTCGCAGTTCTTTAGAGCTGGCCCCTCAGGTGTCCCCGAGCTCCCTTTCTTGGTAGAAGTGCAGGGACACCGTATTGGGGGGTTCCTCTTCGCAGTGTTCTTTCTTGTCCACCCCGGTGATTTTTGTGTTTTTTGAATTTTTTTTTTTTTTGAATTTTTTTTTGGTGCGTGCGCAGATGAACAGTGCTTGCCCATTTTGGACAAGCCTCACTCATCCACTCACACGGTTTTTTGTTTTTTTTTTGGTATGCTTGTGAGTGCGCATGTGTCCACACGCACCCACTTGCATGGTTTTTGTGGTTTTTTTGTGTTTTTTTGGTGGGGTTTTTCTTGTTGTTTTGCTTCCTATGGGCGGTCCTCAAGTTGTTTCCTAGGTCGTTTGTGTCTTCTGTAGTCTTCTGCCGTGTAACTCGTCAGGTCTCTCAGCTCTGTGTTCGGATGAGATCTAAGCTCTTCAAATAGCTTTCTGGCTCTTGCGTCCATTATCTCTAGTACCTTCTGCGGTTTTAGGTCGTTGTATATATCTTCGTTTCTTACGTACCAGGGAGCGTCCAGAGCCTGCCTGATCGAGATGTTTTGTTGTGCCTGTAATTTTTTCCTATTTGTTTCGCTTGTGTGTCCCCATGCAACAGATGCGTATGTTAATATTGGTATTATGATGCTCCTTATGAATCGTAATTTTGTCTTCAGGTCCAGTTTACTTCTTCTGCCGAGTAATCCGCTTAGCCTCGCCCTTGCCTGTTTAGTTTTAGCTACCACTGCGTTTATGTGTTCGTTGAATGTCAATCCCTTGTCGAGTATCACTCCTAGATACTTGGCCTTGTCCGTCCAAGGGACTTCTTCTCCGTCTATTTCGATGTTTTCTTCAGGACTGTGTCTTCTTTTCTTGAAAAAAACCGCCTGGGTTTTTTCTCCGTTGATTTGGATTTTCCACGTGGTGCACCATTCCTCTATAGCGTTTGTGGCTGTTTGCAGTCTTCTCGTGATGTTTTTCGGTTTTCTGCATCTTGTCGCTATTGCTGTATCGTCCGCGTACATTGCCATCATGGTGTTTTCTGTCTTCGGTATGTCTGCCGTGTATATAGTATACAGCAGGGGTGATAGTATCGCTCCCTGCGGTACTCCAGCTTCCATTTCTCCATTTTCTGACTTGGCTTGTCCTACTTTCACGTGGAAATTCCTTTCTTTGAGGTAGCTGTAAAGGAGTCTTAATAGGGGTTTGGTATATCCCTGTTCCTTCATTTTATATATCAATCCTTCATGCCATACTCTATCGAAGGCCTTACTGATATCTAAGAATATTGCTCCTGTGGATTCTTTCTGGTTAAATCCTTGAGTGGTGTATTCTACTAGTCTTAGGATTTGTTGTTCGGTACTGTGTTCTTCTCTAAATCCAAACTGCTCCTCTGGTATCACGTTCAGTTCTCTTGTTTGAGTCTTAAGAATCCTTAGAATGACTCTTTCGGCTATTCTGCTCATTGACGGTAATAAGCTTATTGGGCGGTAATTTTGTGGGAAAGTCGGACATTTTCCCATTTTTTTAATCATGATTACTTCGGCTTTTTTCCATCTTGCTGGGAAGTACTTCATCCTTAGTATCGCGTTGATTATGTTGTTGAGGTGCATTACTCCTTTTATTGGCATGTTTTTCAGAGCCCTGTTGGTGATCCCGTCTATTCCTGGTGCCTTCCTGGCTGACATAAATCGCAGTATTTCTTTTATCTCTTGTGGTGTCGAAAATCCAAGTATGTCCTGGTTCTCCTCCTGGTCTTCTACGAGTTCTTCTACGGTTTCTTCTACCCTGTCAGAGAAGTCCATATCTTCGTCTTGGTGTTCGTTGAGCATAAACTGTAATTCCAAGTTGTTTTTAAGTGCATCCGCTTTTTCCTCTTCTTCGTATGCCATACCGTTTGCTCCGTGCAGAGGTGGCATTAGTTTGTTGGGCTCTCTTAGAAGTTTTGCGATTTTCCACAGGCCTGGTTTTTGTGGGTCAAAAAAAAGATCACTACAGCCCTAAAAGGCTAGTTGTAGCAGAACGCTTTAAGATGAACAATAGTTACCAGGAGCCGGGAGAATCTGTTACAGCATTCGTTACAAGGTTGAAAAGTATGTCAAAAACTTGTAACTATGGTGATTTTTTGAACGATGCCTTGAGAGACAGGTTGATATCTGGAATTAGATCTAATTATACAGGGTGGGGCAAACTTCTGACATCGGAGGATTACATCGTTGTGGTGATAGATAGAGCTTTATAGTTTTGTGTGAGCTAATACAGTTACTGAGGGCACATTTTTAAAATACTTTCGATTCTACAGGGTGTTCCAAAACCACGTAGCAGCACAAACTTACATTTTTTTAAATGGAACGTACTATATTTTGCTTAAGAATAGGAAAGATCTCACAGAGAGCGTTACAAAAATATAGCACTCTAATATATTATAAGGGTGTTTTACAAAGATATGGCCAATTATTAGCAAAAAAGACCTCCTCTTTAACACTCTGCAGAACAGTAAATTAAAATAAATCAACAGGTCTTTGTGTTCAAATGTCATACACACATCATTGGCTGTGCTCAGTATTGATTACTTTTTTCATCTGTGGCTTCTTTAATACAGGGTGAAACAAAACGCAAATCAAGCAATATCTCAAAATTTTTAAATGA
Organism: Galerucella calmariensis; assembly: GCA_910591675.1. Classification (NCBI taxonomy): domain Eukaryota; kingdom Metazoa; phylum Arthropoda; class Insecta; order Coleoptera; family Chrysomelidae; genus Galerucella; species Galerucella calmariensis. The sequence continues at coordinate 64,387 of CAJUYG010000149.1, read as the reverse complement.
ATCACCCTATAAGTCTTTTTACAATTTGTTAGTAAAATTAATAAACTTTCAAACGATGTAGTAAAATTAGGGCATTAGTTCATGGAAAATCGTAAATATTTTATGATAATGGTCAAAAACAAGTAATTTACATACACAAATTAAATGGTATTAAATTTTTACATGCAACATCTTGTGAATTTTAACATTTCTAAGGTATAAATTCTAATCGTAATTTTGGATGCATCTAAAATATCTTTGACTTCTACTCTCACCATTAGAGGAAGGAAAGAAGGAATTATGTTGGAAGAAATATTTTTGTTTACTGTAAGTAGGCTAATGTAATTATAGTACTAATAAATATAAAAGCAGTTTGTAGTCTTTACGAAATAATTACTTAAGTCACCACAAACAGTATATCTTAGTTATGTGAAATGGAAGCTTGTGATTTATTTTCCAACTTTTTCTATTTTTGAAAAACTAACAATTATGAAAACCAACATTATAAGAACACTCACTTTTACATAAATGAACATTGACATTCTATAAAAAGTATAGTAGTTTATGCTAAGTGTTCAAAATGGCGACCATTTACTTCCATACAATTCTTTTCAAAAACGAGAATCTTACTCTTTCCAACATAGCTGAAGTTATTGTGGAAAATGCGTTACGAATCCTTTCTTTCACGTCTTCTCTGGTAGTAGGTTCCGTTTGATACACAAGTTGCTTGATGTATCCCCATAAAAAGAAATCCATTGGTGTGAGATCTGGAGATCGAGGAGGCCACGAAATTGGTCCACCACGTCCTATCCACTTGTCGGTAAAATTTCTGATATACAGATGCTCCATCCTGTTGGAGCCACAAGTTAACTATTGTGTTTGAATCAACTTCCTAAACACAAACGAAGAATACAGCAATATTTCTTTGACATTTATTAGTAGATACTATTTTGATAGTAGCCCACTTCATATAATCAAAAATATGGCTTGATTATGTTTCGCCCATTCTCAAACAAGTCTATAATAACAACTCTTGAAAGTGAAACATGAATGAATATGAAATTTTAGGTAATTCCAGGTACCTACAGTATTAGAAAACATTTTATTTCATTGATTAGATATTGTAGATGCATCCAAAATTACGATTAAAATATATGCCTTAGAAATGTTAAAATTTACAAGAGGTTGCATGTAAAAATTCAATACCATTTTATTTGTGTACGTAAAATACTTGTTTTTGACCATTATCATGAAATATTTACGATTTTATTAACTCATGCCCTAAATGTACTACATCGTTTGAAATATCATTAATTGTACTGACCAATTGTAAAAAGACTTATAGGGTGATTCATTTAAAAATTTTGAGATATTGCTTGATTTGCGTTTTGTTTCACCCTGTATTAAAGAAGCCACAGATAAAAAAAGTAATTAATATTGAGTACAGCCAATGATGTGTGTATGACATTTGAATACAAAAAACTGTTGATTTATTTTAATTTACTGTTCTGCAGAGTGTTAAAGAGGAGGTCTTTTTTGATAATAATTGGCCATATCTTTGTAAAACACCCTTATAATATATTAGAGTGCTATATTTTTGTTACGCTCTCGGTGAGGTCTTTTCGATTCTTAAACAAAATATAGTACGTTCCATTTAAAAAAATGTAAGTTTGTGCTGCTACGTGGTTTAGGAACACCCTGTAGAATCGAAAGTATTTTCAAAATGTGCCCTCAGTAACTGTATTAGCTCACACAAAACTATAAAGTTCTATCTCTCACCATAACGATGTAATCCTCCGATGTCAGAAGATTGCCCCACCCTGTATAAAACAAGAATTATTAGAAGAAGATCATAGCTTTGAAGCGGCTTTAAAAATCGCACTTAGTATGGAGCCGACGGGCGGGCAGGTTAAAGCTATGGTGTCAGAGTCTGGTCATAATTTGAATAGCGTATATCACAAGCATAAGTCAAGTCAGAATTACAAGTCACAAGCGAGACAAAGCCGAGTCAAGTCAGGCCAAGTCAGTCAAAATAAGTGGTCCAGTGGTCATAGTCATCCTAGTGGTAGTCCAAGTCAGTCGTACAGTCGAAAGCAGAAGTGTAGAAGATGTTGCCGTATAAATTTGGACAACAACAAATGTCCAGCAATAAATTGGAAGTGCTTTGCCTGTATAATGTCAGGACACACTGCAAAGTCACCTATGTGCAAGAACA
>CAJUYG010000149.1:29771-54421 GCA_910591675.1 Galerucella calmariensis | reverse complement strand
AATAAAATAAAATAAAATAAAATAAAATAAAATAAAATAAAATAAAACCAAATTGCTTTTCACAAAATTTGACTAAAGTATAAATGAGTCTCCGCATAATTTGAAATATTAAATAATTAATATTAGGCTACCAAAAAAAAAATTTGTTAATATTATATATTTTTTTTATTAGCTGTTGCTATTGAAAACAAATGAATCTGGATTTTAATGTTGACTTCTATGTGGAGTTCATATAATAATCTTTTTTTTATTGGTGAACCATTCATTCATTCATTCATTCATTCAAACGTTTGGGTTGTGCTCAACAGCCCGGGCACTTGACCTAAGTCATTGTACCATTCCCAATGTTATCTACTTCCACTTCAAAAGTTTCGTGTCCTCTATATAGGCCACTAGCTTATTTGGGGGGATTTTAAGTAGTTCTGATGGTTGTATAGTTTCCTTTCCAAAATGCTTCTGTCTGAGTCCTTCTAAGTTCTTACATGAGCAGAATATATGAATAGGTGTTTCATCCCTTAGTTCGCACTTCCTACAGAAAGGTTCACTGACTATTCCCATTCTGTACAAATGTTTCCTTAGAGTGCAATGTCCAGTAACCAGGTCGGTTACTGTCTTCAAGTGTCTCTTGCTCAGTTTCAATAAACTGGTTGAGAGTTCTTTGTTTACCTTTTTCAGTAGACTTTTTGTGTGAAGATGACCTTCTGTCAACCTCCATTTAATTTGGTGTTCTTTGTCTAGCCAGTTCCGGATTTCCCCTCTTATGTAATCCTTTGTGATTCCACAGAACGGTTCCGGACCTATAAAGTCTCCTTTAGAGCCTTGTTTAGCTAGCTGGTCCGCCAATTCATTACCAGCAGTCCCTTCATGTCCCGGCACCCATACTAGAGACACTGTGTTGTCTCTTGCCAGCTTATTAAGGGACTCTTTGCAGTTTTTAACCAGTCTAGATTTCGTGGTAGGATTGTTGATAGCCTTCAGCAATGCCTGGCTATCAGTGAATATTTTTATTCTTTGTCCGGTATAACCCCTCTTGATATTTTCATCAATACAGGCTATAGCAGCAATTGTTTCTGCCTGGAATACAGACGTGTATCTACCAAGGCTGAAGAACATTTTCTTCCTAGGTCCATTTATACCAGCCCCAGTGCCATGGTTAGTTTTAGATCCATCAGTGAACCAGCTGATATCCCCGGGATTTCCCGAGTGCATCACCTGTTGCCTAGATGGAATGATAATATTCACTCGCTCAGTGAATATATTCTCTGGTATCATACTATCCAGACCCATCTGAAAGTTTGGTTCGTCTAGTATTGTCCCAGTTATATCGGTATGTCCCCCACGTACATTGTTCGGGGTCCACATGCCTCCCGATTTCAGTCTAAGAATTCAATTCAGAGTCGAGGGTCACTCCCAGGTATCTCACCTCTTTGGATATTTCGAGTGCTTCTCCGAACAGTTGTACCCTGCCCTCTGGAAGAGCCCTTCTATTCGTAAAAGCAACTAGTTTGGTTTTTTTTTGGATTGACTGTTAGGTCCTCTTTAAGGCACCAGTCTTCCACAATTCGCAGTGCTTCTTGTAAGACATTTGCGACCGTCTCTGGGAATTTTCCCTGGGTGACAATCACAAGGTCATCCGCGAAGCCCTGCGTCCATATGCCTTGATCATTTAGTGTGCAGATCAAGTCATCCACAATTAAATTCCACAGTAGTGGTGAAAGTACTCCACCTTGAGGACACCCTTTAGTTGTCCTGACGGTGTACGTTGTATCATGCATATGTGCCGATATTCTCCTATGTTCAAGCATGGATCTTATCCATCTGCATGTGGTGTTGTTTGTCCCTCTCTTTTCGAGGGATTTGTTTATTGATGACGTCGAAGTGTTATCAAAAGCACCTTCGATGTCTAAAAATGCTGCTAGGGCAAATTCTTTTTGGTTCAGGCTCCTTTCGAGTCTCGAGACCAAATTATGCAGAGCAGCTTCTCCTGATTTCCCTGCCTGATAAGCCCATTGCAGTGTGTGTAGAGGGATGCTCTTAAGCATTTTACCTAACTATTTAAAGTACGCCTCAGCGTGTTTAAATCGAACTTTAAAACACGCGCGTGTTTTAAAGTTACCGTGGCAACATCAACAACTCGAGAAACGAAGTCTAAATCTATGGTCTAAAACATGTCTAAATGACAATTTTTTTATCATTGATCTGACAGGAGTAGTTTGTAACGTCAAAACTTTTATTCGAACAATATTTAACAATGTCAAATTTATAAATTAGAATGTAAAATGCCGTTGGTATTGCTTGAAATATTAATATTTCGATTTTTCAAATCTTAGGAAATGGTATTTAAATTAATACTATTGACATTCACAGAACTCAATAAGGTTGAACTTCCATCAAAATACAAATTAGTTTATGTTTTTCTCATTTCCATGACAACGGAAGGTATACATCATATACATCACGAATTCAACCATTTGACACACAAAACAGTCTAACCTAGACTGTTTTGTGATTTGACATTTAGTTCTTATTTCCATCTATGACTTCCATTTCTTGTTGTTGTAGTAGTTATAGACCAGTATTTATAATTTCAAAGTGCACCAATAAAAAAATAGCGTAAAGTATTCGTGGATAACTGGTCTTTAAAACACTTGCTCTATTTCGAAAATTTTGATTATTTGATGTTTAGATTACGCGCAAGCGCGACCTATTAATCGGGAGAAATGACACCATTCAAAATAAGTTGCAGACGTACCTTTCGTAGCGGCAATGTGTGTTACGTATTTTTCTAATGTCAAATTGACAGTTCTCGTCAGGTCGGTACTTTGTTGTTTACGGTCAAATATTATTTATGAAAAGTTAATATAAATCTTATTATTATATTTATTTAAATGATACAAAAATATGCCTAGATACACTGAAAAACATCAGCATTTTGAAAGTTCTCAAGTATTTTCAGTCAGAAAAAGAGGCTGGTAATTATTAATTTCATATAGACTTCTTGAATTTGGTTGATCCTGATGATTTTATTTATTAAATTTAAGGTTAGCTATATGTCACAATAGCAAACTAAAATAAATGACATACCAAAAACCCGGGTATACGTCACAAAGATGACGCACACCAAGAAGGCTATTTTATATACATATTTAATGAATCACTCAGAATACAGAAGCAGAGTGACACATGCCTTATAATTTTCCCAATATTCCCAAAACTTGAGCAAAAATATGAGGATTAATAGATCTATAGACATTTGCGTTGCGGCTGAGTTCCAACCATGAACAGTTTTCGAAAAAAAGAATTTATTGATTACTTACAGGGGCTCATCTGAAAAAGGTACTTAGAGGGATCCAAAAATCCACAATTAATCGTATGAATTGTAACGCGTTTTACCTCGTACACGTGGCTCCTGCCACACGAACACGTCACTATGGACACCCTTGACTAAAAATCTTTCGACGGAATACTCGGGCGCCAGATTTTTAACGTGGTTTGCTCCACGGCCCCTTGACCATTAGCGTCAAGAGTTCCAGATAGCCTCAGATGGAGGTTACGGAAAATTCCAGGGGTCTTGTTGAGTTATTTCAACCAATTCTTTATCAAATCTTTAATACGACTCAATTGAATATCGATTTTTATATTAAAATAAGTTACGGTAAATAGCGGAGAAATCAGGAACTTTGTTTATTACTACCTTGTGGTCTGTTATGAATAATTTTACAGGAGCGAGTAAAAAAACGGGAGAAAGAACGCACGGTCAGAGCCGGTAAGGTTATCACAACCACGGAAAACTACTCTCGACACACGAGACGTAAACGTATTAGATCTGCAGGGTAATCAAATAAATTATGGCTAGGCCACTTCTAGATTTGATTATCCCTTGAATCTAAATTTAACCGGCAAAATATTTTTCCGACAAACAAACAAAAGGTGTAAAAGATTTGTACCTGAGAGCTAAAAATGTCTAAATCTGCCGGGTAATCAGATAAATTATGGCTAGGCCACTTCCAAATCTGATTATCCCTTGAATCTAAAGAAAACCGGCAAACTATTGTTAAGAAAAAATTATCTCAGAAAGGTACCACGGAACTGGAAAATCAACGATTTAAATCTGCCAGGTAATCAAATAAATTATGGCTAGGCCACTTCCAAATCTGATTATCCCTTGAATCTAAAGAAAACCGGCAAACTATTGTTAAGAAAAAATTATATCAGAAAGGTACCACGGAACTGGAAAATCAACGATTTAAATCTGCCAGGTAATCAAATAAATTATGGCTAGGCCACTTCCAAATCTGATTATCCCTTGAATCTAAAGAAAACCGGCAAACTATTGTTAAGAAAAAATTATATCAGAAAGGTACCACGGAACTGGAAAATCAACGATTTAAATCTGCCAGGTAATCAAATAAATTATGGCCAGGCCACTTCCAAATCTGATTATCCCTTGAATCTAAAATAAAACCGGCAATCTAAAAAAAAAACTATAAAAGGTACCACTAATTTTGACACACAGTGTAGAAACAAAAGATCCTGAATATAATTAAGATGCACCAATTCATATAAATCTTAATTGTATATTAATGACTTGTGAAAAAAAATAAAATGTGAACTTAATATAAACCCGGCGAATAATTAAAACCAATTAACTTCGCAATTGAAATCAAAAACACATTTTCTAAAACAACGTTACATTTATTTATCCTAATCTCAAACAAAACAACTTTTCTAACAACAAAAAAAAAATAACCGGTACGGAAATTTCCATGAAAATATCAAACTTTTCTATTTTACGGAGGTACGAAAATTTTCAAATAAACGGTGATAAAAATATGTTTACCTTCTTACGTCGGTTTCGGTATCGTAGTTCACTTTTGTCACAACTTTAAAAAAAAGAATTACTGTCTTTAATTGAAAATATATGCCGGTAACCGGATCGGAATAACACAAACTTGGGACACACACTTTACGTACAAAAATTAGCAACGGTCAACGGTAAAGGTAAAGGTAAAAGGTAAAAGGTGAATCAGCGGTCGGTCTCTGTCTCCAAAATCAATTCTCCTGCTATTTATATCCTCATTGTCGCTAGTAAAATTTAGATACCACAAAAAATTTGTCATATACCAGACGTATTTTGAAATTAAATAAATGGTATATATACCAAATGTCCTTATCGATTGAAAAAAAAATTTTAACTTTAGAAACTACTAAATTTCATGATAGAATTCATTTACGTACCTCCGGTCTTATACTAAAAAAAATATACAAAACAACAATATACCTAACAATAAATAAAAATCAATTTAATAAAAGAAAAGAGAGTTTGAATTTAAGTAACGAGTTATAATATATTTAAAGTGTTGAAAATTAACCCTGTATCTATAACAACAAAAATAACTCGTTACAGAATTTAAAATTTTCACCTGGACTATTGCGAAAATCAAGGATTTTTTTAACGATTTCAATCATAATTACTGCGGGTTCATATAAAAAGTTTTTGATTGTTCATATTATAGTTAGTTAATGTACCATGTGCCTCAAAGTAGTCACTTTATTTTTTGTTGTTCTGGCTGCTGTTAAGTTCACAGAAGCTTGTGTAAGTTTAGAAACGTTTCAATTCACAAAAATCTAAAAACAAATGTGCTAAATTTTACGGGTAGTAACGATAATGAGAATGTTCTGAGCCGCACAATGAACTTTTTTGTTTATATGACAACTTTTGGAGGCGAATATCTATAATTTCTGTTCAGATCCATTTACTCCCGATGTAAACAAAAACGTCTACCGAGGATCTGTTGTACGGTGGGAATATTGTTTTAGCGAGTCTGAATGGATATAGTAACCATATTTTTCCCCCTAAAGGCTAATGAGGGTGGATTTTTTACACTCGTCAACTTTCTCATACGTACCCAAGTTTTAAGGAACCAAACTATATCATCCTTTAGCTTTATCTGATGACAGAAATATTCCAGTTGATTAAGGATGCTGCCCTAACCTGCACAATCACAAATTTTTTGGTTTTTTAAGAACACTTGACATGGCTCAAATAGGTTTTTGTTCTTGAACATATTTTCGCTTTTGTAGAATGGTTACAGCTTGAAAATGGACTACCCCAAGCTATGCATGGACGATTCTCTGATACAACCTAAAAATATGAATTTTACGTTCGATCCGAATTGTAATTTGGTATTAAACGGATGTTTGGCCTTTAAAAAACCTATGAAGACTGCCAAGGTAAGTCACGTCTTTGAAATATGATAATTAGACATCTGTTAAGCTATTTTAGGCAACTTATGAAATAACCAAGTCTCCGATGCCTACCATAACCGGTGAAATTGACATGTGTACCCTCTTTGCTAATGCGAAAAGTATGGCTGTTGCGCAACAGATGATTGAGTCTTACGGATTGCCAAAGAAATGTCCAGTTGCTGCTGTAAGTAATCATATACTTACATACTAATACTTGCTTGATGTTTGCTAAATCCTTTGAATTGAATATTTTAGAAGCCCCACGTTGGGCGCCAATATAACAGGTTGACAATATAAATAATGTCGGAGTGATGGGCTTTCGGACTTATTAGCAAATTACTCTTACTCAGGAATCAATATGTGAATTTATCATAATATTATTAGTAACTTTAAAGTTGTAACAATTTGATTCTTTGCTGTTTAACACTTCTTCACTCATTCTGTTTCCACTCAATCTTAAAAACTCTTATTACTGTAGGGCTTTACAAAAAATCAATCAACCAATTAGTAAATCATTTTATTTATTTAAAGGCTGAAATTCCCTGTTTCAGAGGTATTAAGAAGATTTTTCCCTTTTACTACTAAATTTCTCCGCCGTGAGAGACATTTCCCTGTAACACTGCTCTTACTGACAGTTGACAGTTCAATGGTTGTTTTGCCGAAAAGGCGTAGTTGCCACGTTGAGTTAATGAGAGGGGATCTTGCTACAATTGTTTTATTTCATGGGAGAGCTTAGGGTTTTTTTTAACTGATAGGCTTAGAAGGGGAAAGCTTTATTGAAGGCAGTATGCTAATAAAAAATTATTGTACCTTAATTGTATTTTCCAGGGGGTTCCAGTCTCCCAAACCCCTACCGTATAAACACCCCTGATTGCTTTGATTTTGTTTCAGAAAAACTATTGTATCAATGGTCAAAAACTAATAAGCATGGGTACGTACAAAAATAAAGTTGGAATACTCGTAGGCACCACAATAGTGAAATTGAAAATTGATCATGATAATGGGAAGTCCTGTATTGATATAAAAATGACAGTTACCAAAAAGAAGTGATACGTACGTCTTCGTATTATACACTCGAATATATGTAAAATATACTGTTATCAAATTGTTTTTTATTTATCTTTTCTCATCATTTTCTCATCATTTCTTATCTTTTCTCTGCACTGCTGTTTTACCATTTTCCGTGGATGCGCAGGAAAAATGGAATTTAAATTTAAATAATTTAAAATTATCTCCTTTGGATGTATTAATAAAGGTTTTTAAAATTTAATTCAAACTGTATTATTGCATTTTTGAACGTTTGTAGAAAAAATATTGTATGATATACGTGTTAAAAGTACCTTTTAAGGCACTCATGTGAATTGCAGAATTCGCTTCGCTCATTATGCAAACCTTCACATGCGTGCCTTAAAAATGTACTTTTAACACTTATATCATAAATAACTATTATACAATGAAACTTATATTATAAGTGTAAAAAGAAAAGATATATGTTACTACTATGATTTATGCCAGAATGAATATTAATTGTTCTCCTATCTTATTTATAAACTTTGATTATCCTCGAGACTTGCTGAATCTGCACTATCCGTGTTCTAGTTTGACCGCTGTGAATGAATAGTACCATTGTCTTATTGAAATGTAACTTGTCCATCCCCTGAGGAAGTTTTATAAGGGACAAATGAAACTGATGAATTTTGATTGCTTGTTGATGGAACTTCTTGTTCTTCTTTCTTGTTTTGATTTATGCTTCTCTTAAAGTATCTGCGGTATTTATAAATTATTATACATATACAAATTATTATAATGATAAATACAGGGGGAGTCCAAAAGTAAGTGATGTAAGAAGAGCTGTCTTCATAGGAAAAGGGTCGTAGAAGCTGTTGTTCTTGATGAATACGTTGTAGTTCGTCTAGATGGATTTTTTCTAACTTGATAGTTTTGGTTTTTGTAGAGGGGTAATGAGCAATTGTTTGAATCTTCGGAAGAGTAAGTGGTTCTTCTACTGTTATTTCTTTGGAATTGAAGTAGTTTTCATCGGGAGTGCTGAATTAAGATCCTAGCGGTACTTCGATTAGATAAACTCCTTGTAGAACTTGAATGTTTCTTGTTGAGCACTGAGTTGAAATTTTCGTTGATGACGGAAATATGCCAATGTAATGAGAGGTTGTCATTGCTTCTATTAATACATTATGGATTGAAACTGGAACATAGAGGCAAAGGGCTTCTTCTTCTGAGTCTTGAAGGATTTGGCTAATACAGTCTGGATATTTGCTATGAAGTTGTAGAGAAACTTTTTGACACAGATAAGTAATGTCTAACTTCTTGCAAGCTTTATTAGAATATTGGAAAAGTTCGTTACTTATTGTCAGTTAAGGTAGAGGGGGTATAATTAGGTTTTTTGTAGGTACGAATATAGGTGGTAATGATTAAAGGATTCAGGATGAAGGATTGGGAAATGCAGAACAAATACAACCATAAAATTTGAAAAATAAGCGTCAATTGAAATGACGTCATAATATTTGTTGTCAACGTATAATATTTGTTTAGGGTTATAATGTTGAAGTATTTTCTCAACAATTGTTTTTATTTCATCTACCTTAATAATACTATTGTGTAAGGTAGTGGTTCGAGCAAAAGTGATAGCGTTTTCTAAATCAGTTAACAGTTGAATAATTAATTTATTGCAAAGAAAGATTTAGTTGATTCAAGGTATTTTGAATGTAGATAAACTTATCAAATTCAAATACTAATTTGTCCAGGACCGTACTTAATTTTTCTACTTCTTTAGCTATTGATTTTTGATTATTGGTTAATGAAGTTATAGTTTTATTATAATTATCAATTAAACGTGTGGTTAAAGAAATTTGTTGATTTTCTTTTGAAATGATATTTTTCTGATTATTTTGGAGAGACTCTATGGCTTTATCATACCTTTCAGCGTCTGCTTGATCAAGGTTTCCAGAAATTGCTTTTATTATGCTTCCGAGACCGTTAATCAAACCTCGTTTAATTTTATGTGAAGGAAAAAGGGTTTGAAATTTTCGTTGTGCTAATTGTAATTGATAATTAATTCCATTATCTAAATTTTGTAGGCTATTCCAATGCAAAGTAGTATTTTGTGACTTAAAGATAGTATTAGTTATATTTTTATAGTAATATTCTAAAGTATCTAATTCTAATGCTATAGGGGTTAAGTTATAATAATGAATAAAGTCATGTTGACTAATTTGGACCTTCGCTGGGCCCAGGTTCAGGGGTAGTATACCGGGGTTGTCCGCCAGGTTCTGGATTTTTATTTTCTGACATGTTGTCGTTGATAACCGTCGTTGATAAGGAATTTTGTCTGTTAGAATTCGTTTTCTTTTTATGTTTGACATTCTTTTTATGTACTGTTGTAATTGTCACTTTATTGTTAGATTTGACTGTTTTTGGTGCAAATCGGGGAAGTAATTTGTTTCTTTTCTCAGTAGTTTTGTTAAATATTCTATTACTGGGTTCGTAATTAACTGGGGGATCTCTGTTTTCGTTTCTGACTTGAATTACCTTTTCTTTTCTTTGAGTAATTTCGTGATTAAGTTGGTCATACATTAATTTCGTTTTTTCACGGTGTTGTTCCGTATAATTATTTATTAAGGTTCTATTAATGTCTATGTCAAAAGTATCTTGAGTGTCTAAATGTCCGTTTAGGATTTCGATAGGTTTTTGTTTAGTTGTACTGTGATTTGAACTATTGTAAGCTAAAATAGCATAAGGCATATGTTCTCGAATATCAAAGGAATTTTTATATTTTTGTCTTGGGGTTCTTAAATGTTCAATTAGTGTAGAATGGAATCGTTCAATCATACCATTTGAACTGGGGTTGCATAATGAATTAGTATTTTATGTGTATCTACAAATTCTTTTACAAGTCCATTTTTAAATTCTGTACCACTGTCAGATACTATCATATATGTGGTATACCGTGGTGAGTTATGAATAAAAGAAGTGTTTTAACTACATTTACTGCTGTAGCTCCGTCTATGGGGTATGCTTGTCCATATTTGGAAAAAGCGTCAATTAAAGTTAGAAATTTTTGTCCGTTCGCTTGAAATGTGTCAATATGTAGAATTTCAAGAGGTTTTGTTGGTGTTGGCGTTAACATAAATTTGGGTTTAGCGGTGTGTCTGTCATATTTATTAATTTGGCAATTTTCACATGAGTCTATATATTCTTCAATATCGTTTTTTAGATTTGGCCAAAAATATCTTTTCCGAATTTGTTGTTCTGTTTCATTAATACCTCGATGATTTGTTTTTCCTTCGTGGTAATTTTTTAAAATGTCACTTCTATCATTATTGTCTGTAACGTCTGTAAGAATGGTGGAACATATGACAAGATTATAAGCTTTATTTTTGAAAGTGCGTTGCAATAGGGCACAAGTGGATTCGTAATAAATATCGGGTGAAAATTGTACAGCATATTTTAATTTGAGGTCTATAAATTCTTTGAAAAATGTTATAGTATTGTTTCCTACATCGTCTAATCATATTTGAGCGTGAATTCTTTTTCTACCTGGAAAAATTTATTTCGTTACAGGTTTACTTGGTTGATAATAAACAAAATCTAATATTACTTGATTTTTATAATAGTTCAAGGGTTTTGTGGATATAGGAATTTCTAGAATAGGATTTTCTTGGCTGCTATGGATTGTTTCGTCATAGGAGATTTCTCTTTGATCGTTTGGTTGCTGATTCTCTTCTTGGTTGATTTCTTGGTTTTCTTCTCGATTGATTTCTTCGTTAGTTTCTTGATTTTCCTCTGGATTCGTTTCTGAAGTTGGTTGAATTGGGTTTGCTAATTCTAGTAGATCTTCTAGAGATACAGGTATTTCTGGTACATTTATATAATCGAAATCTGATAATCTTTCTTCGGGTGGATTATTATATAGAGATGCGTTTTCATCGTCTGGGTTTTCTAATCTTCTGTTTACTTCTTCAACATATTTTTCCAAGTCGAATATTTCTTTCGTATGAATTTCCACTCTTGAAAGGGCGTCAGCATTTGTGTTAGATTTTCCTTTTTTGTATACAATGTCGTAGTCATATTCTTCTAGTTTTATGGGGTTGCTTTTTAAAGGATTAGTTAAAGTCATTGAACTTGTTTCGTTACTGTCATTAATTAATTCGACCCAAGCCATACCATTATGTGCTTCGGTTAGGGTTTCTCTTAAATATGCATTATTAATTTTTTGATTAGGTAGAAATATTGTACCTTTATTTTCTTTAACGGGAACACGAATTGGATTTATTGAATGAGGGTCTAATTGAATAAAATAAAATTGAGTTTTATCTGGTTGGTAATATTTGATAGGTAAAATAGAATTTTCAGTAATTAATTTTGAATTAGAAAAATCTATATGTGCTTTTAAAAGTTTAAGATTATCTAAACCGATAAGACCGTCAAAAATCGTGTGGAATTTAAAAAGTCCAAATTGCAAATTTTTATTATTTTTAAATTCTTTAAAACATGGAATTTGACTAGAATATTCCTGAGAATGAGTTTGAAAAACTGAACTTACTATAAAAGGTTCGTGTTTAATATTATTTTCAAAATGTTTAAAGCAAATATCAGGATTTAAGAATGATTTTGTTGAACCAGTGTCAATGAGGAGTTTTAATGGGGGGTTTTGTATAACAATATAAGGTAGTTCTGTTTTGTCACATAGGGCATTAATTTCTGTTACTTGTTTGTTATTGGTTGCGGATCCAACCGAAAATTTTCATTATAATCGTCCGTACTATAAACAATATAATGTTCATTTATGTCAGTATTGGCATTGTAATTGTCTTGGTCGAAATTAAAGAGTTCTTCAGCTCTTGAGTATGCTTAGGATTTTGTGTGGGTCTTTGTTGAGGTGAATTTTTATTTGTCCAAACATTTTGGGATTTTTGGGGTTTACCAAAAACTTGTTGCTTTGTAAAATATCGTTGTGGGGGTAGTTGTCTAGGATTTACATTAATTGGACCTTGGGGAAATGGTCTCTGTTGGTTAGTTTGCCATTGTTGTGGTCTGGAATAAGTAATTTTGATAAGATGTAGATGGTTGAAAAAACTGAGGTTGATGTCTCATAGGAAATTGATGTCTTTTATTAGACGAAGGTTGATGTGGGGGTGAATTAGGTGAATTATTACCTTTTTGTAAATAGCGGATATTATTTTCTTCTTGTATACATTGTAAAGCGATTGCTAAAGTACGGGGTCTCATAGCTCTAATTGTAGAGCCTAAGGGTTCTTTTAGACCTGCGAGAAAAGTAGTTAAAGCCTGTTGTTGAAAAAATTGTTTTTTATTTAATATTATATTAGGATCATGATTATGAAGATCTACATAATTACATATTATATTTAAAATTTCTAGACATCTCTGATAAAATTGTTGCGGATGTTCATTAAAATTTTGCCTTAAATTAACTAAATCTCGTGTCAATGAGTTTTCATCTCTTTGATCACCAAAATTTTGTATTAAAATTGTTTTTAAATCATCCCAATTATTATAACCATAAATTGAAATAATTTCTTTGGCTTTGCCAATAATTTTTGAAACTATACCGTGTAATAACAACATATTTTGAATGCAATTTTCATTACCGGCTGTTCTATCGTAAAATTGATTTAATAAAGTTGTAGTTACTTTAATGAAATCATATAATTCACTAGGTTTTCCATCAAAAGGAGGTAAAATACAAAGCGTCTTAACATCAAATTGTGGGACTGCCATTGTATTATCTTTTTCTTTATTTATTATAGTAGAATTAGAACTATTATCAGTTAAATTTAAATTAGAGATTAAGGTTGCTAAAAACTCTGCGGATATATCACTTGAAGGATTATGAGCAAAGGATTCTGACATAAGTAAGTACTTACAGAAATGGGGCGATGATCAACTTCATGTCCAGTAGACTGTAGATACTGTATTATATTCTGGATGAGGAGCTTCAACTGCTGTCGTCCAGGAATGTTTTCTATTTCTCTGAAGGCTGAGATGCAATTGCTGTCCGTCAGGAAAGTTCTTTTCTTGGGTTTCCACTTAGTTTCAAGTTGCACCGTATATTAAAGTTCAAATCGCGTATAAACGTTTAAAAACGACGAGTTTCCACTACTAGGACTCTTTCGCGATCCTACTGACTGCGCCAATTATATTTTGATATTCGAAACTTGCTTTTTTGAAAACAAATTATATTAAATATATTTATACAATGAAACTTATATTATAAGTGAAAAAAAAAGATATATGTTACTACTATGATTTATGCCAGAATGAATATTAATTGTTCTCCTATCTTATTTATAAACTTTGATTATCCTCGAGACTTGCTGCACTATCCGTGTTCTAGTTTAACCGCTGTGAATAAATAGTACCATTGTCTTATTGAAATGTAACTTGCCGCTTCAATCCCATTTTATAGATGTGACTACATGACACACTATTAAATCATTTTATAGTAGCGGTATAGATGATTATAAAAGTCATAAAAGTCATAAAAGAGTTGTATAAACTTTTAATAGAAATGTTATACAACCAATAAACTGTATAAAAATGGGCCCTTTTCAGTTGTATAAGGATCATATAATTGTTTTGTAGACCGTTATAAGAATTTAAGTATCCTATAAGACATATCTTGTAGCTGTTTATACAAACCTTATAGAATTTAAATTGCTACTTGGGAAATGTACCTGCAAGTACGTAGTGGACGTACAAGAACACAAAAACAGCGATCGTTCAGCGTTCAACTAAGCAGAGCAGAAACAACTACTTCTCGCGCTATAGGCATCGACGTATATTAAATTAAACTTCACAGTCAAACGGGGTTGGTATATCTACAAGATATTTAACAGCAACCATTCTGGATTGCAATTAGAAGTGACATACATAACATGTTGTCCGCTCGAGAATAATTGCTTCTTCATAGCTGAAAGGTCCCTGTTTTGGAAAAAATATTTTCAAAACATTATAAAGCGTTAGAATCACAGTCTTGGATATCTACTGGTAACACGCATTATTAAATACGACAATATTACAGGAAACTGTAATAATACTTTAAATTAAAATACATAATGACGTAGTTTGTTTTGTTGCTAATAGATGTCGCAACGAGGAACAAAAATTGGATATGTAATAATAAATACTCAATAATTAGCCACTGCAATTAGATATTTACAATTAATTAAATAATATATGATAATTGTTATTATTTTTAATTATTAGTCACATTTGTTAAATGACTCCAAAAATGTTATTACTATGGTTTAGGTACTACGCCCGTTTACTCGTCAATAGTTTTGGTGACATTAAAAAAAATGTTTAATGTTTAAAGCATACTCAACCTGTATTTCTCCCATGCTTTATCGCACAAGAGTGGGCGAATCAACCGAATAAAATAATATATCAACAGCTACCTATGATATGATGAGATTCTGTTCTGTTCAGTACCATTCAGTACACACTGGTTCTTAGCAGGAAAAGTATAATGTCTTAAGACGCGATGTTCGTACTCGTATCGTAAGATAAATAAATTGTTTACAAATATTTTAATATGTGATATATTGATTAGTTTGTATAAAGTTCCGAATCTATGTTGATATTATGGAAGCTAAGGTACAGGGAGAAGAAAAAAAAGTAGGTACTTTTTTATTATTTTTCTGTAGGTAATACATAATGTTTATTTATTTTTTTCATCAGAGGGAAAAGTGTGAGTCAATCCTTAAATATTTAACGTTTTATTATGATTAGTTGATTTTTTTCATATAGAAAGTGGATATATAGATTGTTTTAATCAAGATAATTTTGAACGTTAAACAAACAAGTATTATTTCTGTTAACTAATGGTTAAGAGCACAACAAGCTTCTCGTATTTATGATAATTTTTTTGAAAAACTATAAAAAAAACATTTTTATTCAGCATACTTGCGGGATCGTGGAGCAGTGGCGTAGCCAGAGATGAAGGACGGGGGCTGGGGGTGACATCGCTAAATGGTGCATTTTTTTACTATTTAGAATATGTGATAATAAGTAACAGGTCTAATAAAGCACTTTTTGAGAGTTTATTTATCACATTTATTGTATTTTGAAAATTTTTCACACATAGTATTGATATTTGGACAGCATTATATATCATTTTTTTCCTAAAAACATATCCAAAAATAAATGAGAACAAATTGACGGAAACGCATTAAAAAACAGTTTGTGGTGTCCATGAAAACTCGTTACAAAATCATCAGAGACATAAATTTGGAAATAATGGTAAATTTAGAAACAAATCTAGGTCGCGATGTTGTCTTGTTATTTTTAAAACTTACTTTATTGTTATATACATGAATAGAATAAAATTAATTAAGTTATTTAGTCAGTTATAAATTATTTTTAAAAGAAGCTGGGGCGCTGGTGGATGAAAGCGAAGCGCTGCCTTGTGGTTACGCCACTGTAGTGGTGCGTACAGAGGTGTTGGGTGGATCGATAAGGATGGAACATAAAGTTGGGCAAAAATTATCTTTAAAAAATTGGCATTTCGTCCAAAAATGTCAAAGCCGCTTCTTTCGCCTTTCCACCTATCTGGTTTCACAGGTATTCTGTTTTTTCTTTGGAAGATGAGCTTGCATTTCTTCTCTGATGAGGAGATGTATTCGTTGAGCTGAGTCACGAAAGATTGTTGCTACATTTGAGTTCACCCCTACGGCATTTCTTATGCTAGGACGGTGAAAGTTCACTTATGGTATTTCTGTTATTTTATTCATAATATATTTTCACAACCCTGATAATTCGATTTGCTTCTAGTGTACTTACTGTGATGGAATCTCCACAGTACACAAAAATACCGTCCGGGTAGATAAAGATAGTTAAGCAGAAATCTGTCAAATTTAATGGCGGTAAATTTAAAACTTATACCAATTTATTTCAAAATCCTCATTTTGAAACCTCTCAAGTCCAAAATAACAATTTCAGGTTTTCGGCCCTTTTGTGCTTTTTTATCAGAAAATACTTTGAAGTGGTAAAACACGAAAATATGATTCAACGTCAAGGACTGTCGGATGACCTAGACGTTATGTTGTCATCTACTGAGCGTCTCTTGCTTGTTAAATTATCAACCTTCACGAAAAATGCAATAAAATTACGATCATTTAAAATTAATGAATAACAGCATAGGCATCCAACCCAGGGAAAACTTTAATATGTGTTTTCATTACTAATAATGTACCTATCTAACTTTTTGTTTAAGTTCAGAATATATATTGTAATCCGCAATCCGCATCTTCACGGATGGCTCTAAAACCAATATGGGGTCAGGATGTGGAATTTACTCCAGATCTCTGAATCTAAACATCAAATGGGCGATGGGCTGTAATGTCAGCGTTGCTCAAACAGAGCTCACTGCTATCTACATTGCCGCAAAAGAGATTACCAAAAGAAACACAGGTAATAAAATTCACATCCTTACGGATAGTAGACAAGCACTACTAGCCCTAAACAGAACATGTATCATATCAGGCTTGGTACTGGAGTGTCACCTGTCCCTGATCGATGCCTGTAGCAACAACGAAGTCACTCTAGGGCCACAGTAAATCGAAAGGTAACTACATTGCCGACTCACTAGCCAGGAAAGCAGCCTCCCAAAAACTCTTGGGACCTGGCACTTTCATTGGTCTGTCGGCGTCAGCTATGATGGACCTAATAAAGGAACACTCCCTTGAAAAGTTTAAGGGTAGATGGGACGATGCAGAAGGTTGCAGGCTTGCCAAGGAATTGCTGCAGTATCCGGACAGCAAAGTAGCCAAAAAATACGTGACTATGAACAGACATAACCTTCGGACAGCCACGGGTATTCTGACCGGTCACTGCCACCTACGAAAACACCTCTACAGACTGGGTCTGTCTGACCCTTCACTTTGTAGAGGATGTGAACAGGAAGATGAGACTGTCGAACACATTCTTTGTGAATGTCCGACACTCTCTCAATTTAGGTTTTCTGTATTCGGCGAGTACCTACAGGCTAACACAAGGCAGCATGAGGGAGCTTACTTCCGGCGACGTTATCGCCTACTTCAAACAAGTAGGCTGGATGACGAGCTAGAAGGAAGTCTGAACCTCAAAAGGATGTACAATGGGCCAATTGCGGCCTAAGTGCTGTGGGGCCACCCACCCTTCAAAATATTACAGACAGATATATTGTAATCTTAATATATCAAAGTACTTGTAGCCACTCATTGTTCATGTTATTTGTATACATATGAACAATAAAGCCATATTACTATTATTATTACTAAGTGGTAAAATATCATTTACCTAAAATTTTTATTTCTGTCTTCTAATGGTTTACAAATAAAACAAGATATTAGAAGAACACATTTTTTTTGATCAATAAAACACACAAATAATAAAAATTTGCGTCACAGAGATCAGCTACTTTCGTATATTTTGTAAAGTTTAGCAAATTCCATTTTATGTAAAGGATTCTGATCTTTATATTTTCCATTTAACAAATTGGTAATATACTTTAGGTAAAATAGAAACTATAATATTTACAGATATTATCTATAAAAGTTTTATGCTTCTCCAAATGATCACTACAAAACATTGACAACAATGGAGTTAAGTCAATATTTTTCAACAATTTTTTTTTAAATTGTTATTCAATATATACAGCGGTAGCATATGTCAACTATGGAATTCGTTGTTTTTTTGAACAACTGCAAAAAATGCCAGGCTTATCCTTTCCCTAATTCTAATAATATAACACAAAAAAGTTAATATGTAAAGTGGAAATGTTCTAAGTTTATTTCCTTTTTCACAAATATCTTCAAAATTAATATATAAGTACTGCAAACTGCTTTTCCTCTTAAAATATTTTTAGTCTGGTTGAATAATGTAGGATTATTAATCCTTCAAAGCCACAGTTTTTTTATTCTTTCATCCGCAGGAAAATAATACCTGTAAATCTTTCAAACAAAATTTAAAATAGTTATTTTGATTTAGTTTATTGTTAAAACAAATATAATGGAATTTTTAATATAATTAACGTTTGGGCTACTCTGTTAGTGCTCTGGAGAACACAACAACAAACAGGTCCCATTTTCTGATTATAAGTAGGTAGTCAAAAACACAATAACAAATTAACATAACTCAATACAAATAAACACGTGCTTATAATTACAAACAACACCAAACAATGAGCGTAGAGTTGACAAACAACTCAAACAAAATCTTAATTTCATCTGTGCCACAACATCTGTGCTATCATCGTGAAATTTTAGTCATTTACGAAAACAGCGCCATCTTTGGCATTTGACTATTTCACACTGTATATATTTGTCAATATTACTTTATATCTGTTTTGACGCTTCTACAACTTCCAAAGACATTTGAAACAATATTTTTCAATTTTCTGTTCAATTAATTTTAATTCACAATCAAAAAGCAAACAATAAACCAAAATTACAGATGATAAGTACCTAGCTACCAAACTCACCAGAATAAAAGTATGGTTGATCTGGTGGCAGATAATTCACCAAAGTTTGAGGAAATGATCACCGCTTTTTAAGGAATTTAAAATACTAACTTAAGTAGCCAAATCTATATACGGACCAGTAGGTACAGTACAACATTATACAGATCGGTTGATGGTTGTACCCTTATCAATGACCTTGTATTTATGTGATTGCTATTAAAATCATTATAATTTCACGCAATAAGAAATAAACTTAAACCACTCAAAAATATTTACTTTAATCAAAGTTATCTTACTTAAGGACGACATTTAAATGTATTTACCCAGCTACCATTATTTCATTGACTTAATAAAAGCGATAAGAGCAATTAAAATCTTTAAAGAGATTCAGTTTGTCTTTCTGTCGTTCATTTCTTTGATATTGTATAATATATAGTTGCACACTGCCCCAATACTGAATTTGGTAAATTATCATACTGTGGGGATCAAGGAATAATTAAACATTAAATACATTGCTTTTGTAAGAAATAGTCGTGCTAGTCGATAACACGGCTTTTATCGGAAAAACATTTTCATAAATAATCGCCGCTTGTTTATCTAGGTCACTTTATTCAAAATAGAACATCAGGTATGTTATTATTTTAATTTAAGAAAATTTTAATACACTGTACGAGTGATGAAAATATAACTATAGATTATAGAAAAACGAACTCTGTCAATATACATGCGATTTGGAAGTGTATTGGGCGGAGTAGTTTTCGATGAGACCTCTGGCGGAGAAAATGGTAACTAGCGCAACGAGTAAAATAATTCGTTTTGCATTGTCTTTGTATTATATTCAAGTCAACGTAATTACCGTGAATTCGTACTTTATTTGTGTGTTTAACTGTGTTTTTCTATTTAACTCAACTGTCATCATTTCAGAGGTAATATTCTTATATAATCAGAGATATTATGGATGAGGTTATGTTATTCTATTTTTTGTTTTCATTGCAGATCAAAGAGAAAATAAGTCGGTATTAAGGATTAAAAATATTACTCAATACAAAGCTACCTTCCCTGCAACTTTTGTTAATATAATTATATCAAAAATAAAATAAAAACACGAAATTAGACCTAAAACTAAACAGTTCGAGCGCTTGTTGTACTTTTCACTCAATACAAACCTACCTACCCTGCAACTTTGTAGATATAAGGTGTGTTCTTTTTGACTGAGATCTTAGCTCACTTCAGTTGAAGTGATCTGAGATAAAGGGATGGTGGTAAGCACCAAAAAGAACGAACTACTCAATTGAAACGCGCGATTTGCCGACGCATGCATGACATATAAATTCGAATAAGCATCTAATAATTTTATTGTGACCATAATTATTCCTTTTTTATTTAGTCAATTGATAATTTGTAATAAAAGAAAATTAGGTTATGTGTGTTTATATGTAAACAAAATCAAATATTTCTTCATCCGCTCCACTTTATTTCCGACTCAAGTCAAACTGATACCCCCTTACATCACATTCAGCATCGGTGAAGGGGGAGGAAAAATCTCAGCTCACTTCGAAGTGAGTAAATCAAAAAGAACGCGCACGTTACAGATGTGAGCTGAGATTAACTGAGATCTCAGTAAAAAAGAACACACCTATTATTATATCAAAAATGAAATAAACACACGAAATCAGGCCTACAATAAAATAATACAATAAAAATAAAAATATTAGGAGTCAAAATTCAGTATAACAACACAAAATACTAAAGCACAATCAAAGAAAAAGCAAAAGTTTTACAAAACACACACTGAAAATAACTAAAACAGCAAAATAAAACCACTTAAATATCAAAGGGCTTATAAGGCAGCTGAATTGTTTTACTCGTTGCTAAGATGACATTGACATTTCAGAGCGCCATCTATCGAATTCTACTTTTCCCAATAATGCGTTTACACCGTCTTAAAAAGACTAGTTTGCTCTCTCCATAAGTATTCCTTAAGTTAAGGAGATTCTCGAATAATATCTGGACTACTAAAACTTGCTGTTCAGTTTTTGGGATTAATTTTCAACCGATTCCAAAAATTGAAACACTTGAATTAACAGATATAATACCTATGACCTCGACCTATGATTAAAGATTACCTCCCTGATAACATTATATGATTAGAATCAGATTAGAATTAAAAATTAAAATTCTAAAATTTCAATATTTCAAAATTTTGGTTGTGATAATTAATGACACCACTAATGCAATATGACAGAAATGTCGACTCGCCTGTTCCAAAAGGAATACTTTTAATTTCTTTTTGAATAGAATGGCATTATTTATGAGTTTGATACAGCCAGGGATACAATTATTGATTTTCATACGTTTGAGTTGTGCTCAAGAGCCCAGGCACTTGAACTGAATCTTTTCACTATTTTCCATGTTATCTACTTCAATTCCAGAAGCTTGGTGTCTTCTATACAGACCATTAGTTTGACTGCGAGGATTGTCAGTGGTTGTAATATATTTTTTCCAAAGTGCTTCTGTCTGAGTCCTTGTAAGTTTTTACAGAAGCAGAATATGAGAGTAGGTGTTTCATTATAGTGTTCACATTTTCTGCACACATGTTCACTAACTTTGCCCACTTTGTGTAGATGCTTCCTCCGGCTGCAGTGTCTAGTTACCAGGTCTTCAAATTTCTCTTACCCAGTCTCAACAGCCTGGGCGAGAGTTTCTTGTCGGCCTTATACAGTAAACTCTTTGTATGGAGGTGTTCTTGTGTCAGCCTCCATTTGAGAACTGGCCAGTTCCCGATTTCCCTTCTTACGCAATCTTTGGTGATTCCACAAACCGGTTTCGGACCTATGAAGTCTCCTTTCGAACCTTTTTTAGCTAACTCGTCCGCCATTTCATTACTTGCAATCCCCTCATGTGCTGGCACCCATATTAGAGACACTTCATTGTCTGTTGCCAGCATGTTAAGGGATTCTCTACAGTTTTTTTATAGCCCAGTAAACGAAGGTGTCAACATGGGCAATTGGTCCAGCACGAGCAATTTTTTTTTAATTTGCGGGTTATGGTAGGCACATTAAATTCCCAAAATGTCAGGTACCTGACCATTGTGGAAGGGTGGGAAAATGGCTCTGAAATTCCAGAAAATCCGTTTTCCCGCGATATCTGCCGAGATTTGACCACTGGAGAATTTTTGTTCAGACGAAAAATAAAGAGCAGCTCCTTACCCACAAAAATGATCCCTAGCATTTTTTCGAAAAATTAGATAGTTTTCGAGATAAATGGCCCGAACGCCTACCCAAAATTGAGCTCCAGGCCGGCTTATAGAAAGCACGCTCTGAGGACTTGACGTCCCCAAGTAAATTACTAATTTTTTAATAACTCAAGTGAAAATCAATATTTTTTAATAATTCAAAGTGCGGGTGAAAGAAGGGATCTGTGGCTACTAAGGCGTGTTTTTATCCACTCAATTTGTGCTCCTGGGTCATTGGAAAACCAGGCCAAAATTCGTTTTTGCTAGATTTTTTAATGCTTCCATGGATTTATTCATATTAATTTTATTAAGAGTTATTTCAGCCAATCCTATTGGATAATGGTTCTTTGGGGGGTACTTTAATTATTCCGAAACAATGCTACCAATAATTCGCCCGTATTTTTTTGAATAATGTGTTTTTCAAGAGGCGATTTTTGTGGATTTCTGGAGTTTTCCCGAGCGCTCTGGTTTATCGGGAATTTCTCGATGATTAACTGTCAAACCCGCTTATAATTGATATTGGGAGAAAGGTTAGAATATCCTCTTGCCGATGGTATAATTTTTTTTGGCCCAGACCCCTGGGTTTTTACGAAAATCGGGGAAATTTCCGGTTTTCTGAGGGAAGAAAGCTATTCTTCTGAGTTTTTTCGAGCAGTTTTTTCTCTTTACAGTAAAATTCTTCCCGGTCAAGCATCATAAACGATGAATGGTCACATACTAAACTTTCCTTTGATATGTGTATCAAGTATTTTATTTGATGCATTAAAAAGAAATTTGTCTGTAAATTTGTTGTAATGGATACCTCATTTTATACTCGCACGCCGCCACGCCACCCATCTATAGTGTGGTCGACGGCGTCTGCTATAGTGCGTGTACACGTGGATGCTTTCTGCTGCATTGTTTGTCAACAACTGACAATTTTACATGTAAACACTATCTCTTTCTTGATTTTTCAAGAATAAATTAGTAGTATTCCAGTGTAAAAAGTGAAATTCAAGTCATTATTAATTTTATTGTTATTATTAAATAATAAATTTTGAAATTTAAAAACACAGGAAAATATTGAAAATTCTTGAGCTTCTTTTTTTTGGAGCACACGGTGAGGTTTCATTTTTTTAATTAAGATCATTAATATTGTTGTGGGTGAAATGACATCTAATGATTTGATAAATATTGTTCATTCCTGTAGAAAAATGGAAGTCGCAGAGGATTCTAGTGCTCCCGTGTGTTTTATTTGTGATGAAGCTCTGACTGAAGACGTTACAACAGTTACCCGAGGACTAGAAACGTCAGTTTTTAAGTTTCAGAAAACTGCGAACTTTTCAACCACCATTTTTCCAAAAAGATATTGGTGTAACGAAAAAAATTGTGGGGACAACTTTTGTAGGTAATGAACTGCTCTTCATTTTTTGTCTAAACAAAAATTCTCTAGGGGTCGTAGTTCGGGAGATATCGGCGGAAAACGGATTTTCGGGATCTCTAGAGCCATTTTCCGACCCTCCCACAAATTTCAGGCACCTGACATTTTGGGGGTTAATTGTACCTACTATCACCTGCAAATTAAAAAAAAAATTCTTGCTGGACCAGATGCCCATGTTGACGGTATTTTTCGCCTTCATTTACTGGACTATCACCAGTCTAGCTCTAGTTGCTGTACTACTGATAGCTCTAAGCAGAGCCTGGTTGTCCAGAATTGCATGCAAGCTGTAATACATAAGAAACCAGGGGTTCTATTCTAAAACAATGACATTTCTTGTCGCATGCGGGATTGCACTTTATTGTATAATACTAGTAGAGCATTCAAATGTATTTTCCAGACAAAATTAAGTCCAACTGTGAGTCTGTGAGGATTTCTATTGTTCGGGTATATACATCGAGTTGTAGGGCAAAGGAAGCTGCTAAAGTTCACTAGCATTCAGTTGTTGCTAATTAGACTGTTCTTAAAACTTTATAATTTAGCAGAACGTTGTTTTCCTTTTGATTCCGTAGTCGTATGAGCGTCCCGCATCCCCAAAATGAATTCTCGATGAGAAAACTATTATTTATGTTTGAAATATTTTTGTTCACATTCACTATATTGTGTCTTCAGTTTAAGTATTAATGTTTCATCTTCAAAAATGTAAATAATATTATAGAGTTTGATAAACTCAACCTTATCTTGCTGATAAAATAAATTATTCCAATTGATTTTTCTGGCTAGTTCAACAAATTTCTCAGACACGAACCTACCATAAAATATATTTAATGGCAAAATAGACCGGAAATTCAACAATTGTATTGGATTTATTGTATAATTGGCAATAAAGCGGTGATTACTGAATGATAGTCAGTCAGTCGGTGAGTTGTTTCGGGATTAAAGATCATCGTAAATCGTAACAGTTTTGGACATACAATAGACGCGGCGGATGGATGTACATGTAAGTATAGTCGTTTTATATAATTGCACTTTTCATTTTTCCCAGTGTTTTATTTTTATTCAATTTCCTAGACCAACAGTGCCGGACTTGTAGCTTTTGTAAGATTAATTTTTAACTTCTCTTTATAAAGATCAACTAAACTTTAAAATTGTGCAGATTTTGACAAAAATTTTTGAGACAAATATAGGAACAGTGAAAAACCGGATAAAGTTAAAACTGGAGCAGTGAATAAATCTGACAGTGAACAACCAGATGAAGTTAAATCAGGATC
>CAJUYG010000149.1:9400-29761 GCA_910591675.1 Galerucella calmariensis | reverse complement strand
AATCTGACAGTGAACAACCAGATGAAGTTAAATCAGGATCTGTGAATGAATATGACAGTGATGAAATTTAAGTCTGGAGCTGTGAAATCAGGTGAAATGAAATTTGAAGGATATTTTATTTTGATAAAAAAACAAACAGTTTATAATATAAAATTTCTGAAAAGGTGAATCGAATCGAAAATTTGCCTATAGTCTTTCTCAACTTAGGACCATAGACGCAACCAGCATAAAATTTTTGGGGGGTTGAAGCCCCAACTAGAAGGGAGGTCATCGCAGGTGACCCGCTGAAGGTACACCTCAGGTAACAAATAACTTTTGGTTGCCCCTACATGCTCTGACATGCAAAGAAAGAAATTCTGGACCACGTCCAACTTACAACAAGTATACCTTCACCATATACAGGGTGTCTCATTATATTCTGACTGTTTTTAAGAGCTTATATCTTCGAAACGGTTCTGGATAATAAGATGCGGTTTCCATAGTTAGGTTTAAAATTACCGTGAGTTTTGTTGTGACACATTTATATAAATGGCGTACTTCCGGTTTACCCGCTAGAAAAGTGGCGTATTTTCAGAATAAAGCAGATGTAATTTTTTTAAATGGGACACCCTGTATATTTAGCAATTTATTGAAAGACTCATATTTTTACTTTATAACAGTACTTTGAAGTTTAAAATCGGTGCACAGAAAGCGAAGTTAGATAACTTTAACTAGGATACTGTAATGATTTAGATATAAAGTTGAAACTTTATTAGCTAAAGTGAACTGTAAAAAACAAATAGAAACATGTTTAAGGGCACTCTAAAACAAATGTTCGATGTGTCTTCCTTCTTGGTCTATACATTTGTGGAATCGAACCAAGTTTTCAAATGCTGCTGTCAGCATTTCAAGAGGAATATTTTCCATTACCTGCCGTATGTTATTTTTTAATTCCTCAATAGTAGCAGGTATCGAGTTGTAGACTCTATCTTTCACAAATCCCCATACAAAAAAATCTGTGACAGTCAGATCTGGGGAATTTGGAGGCCATTCTATTGGACCAGTCCTACCAATCCAATTATTTCCAAATTGTTGGTTAACAGATTCTCTTGCTATGTTGGAATAATGGGGTGGAGCCCCGTCTTGTTAAAAGCAAACATTTTGGTTCAAAATACCATCTTATTCTAACTGGTTCTAACACAATGTGACGTTCTGTCAATTATCGCAATATTTTTGTCATGTGACATATTAACGCCTCCTTGATTATTATTTATTAATAAGATATCTGAATCATTACAGTATCCCAGTTAAAGTTATCAAAATATAATGAGACACCCAGCACTATGGTAATTGGGGTTCTGATAAAATGTAAAATACAGACCGCGGCGGCAAAGATTATAGAATAAAATAAAATAAAGAATAATAAATAAATAATAAATAGATAATAAAATATTCTGTAATCTTTGGTGGCGGTCAGTTTTGAATATCAGTTGATGTTTTGTCGTTTACAGTTAATTTCAAGCAAAAAAGTTTTATAATCAAATTATGGCTAACTTTAGGTGAAAGCCAACGTAGAGAAATTTCAATATTTACCTATAGGATGGAGATAAAACTAGAACTCAGCAACAGGCATGTGATTTGTTTAATGCAAAGTACACTTTTTTGCCAACAGACATTTATTTTGAATTTATACAATAATTCTTGAAATCATACTCTGTTTTTTGTAGTTTTTAGCGTGGAATATGAAAAATATTTATAAGCAACATTTCTGATGTACCCACCTACCTATTTAACATGCCGAATTTGTTTTCTGTATTAATAAAATAACCTTGCGGTAGTACGTGGGATATTAGGTGACATTTTCAGATGCTGTTACGCATAATAATGATCAAATTATAGAAAGCGAAATCGCTTTTAATTATAAACAAACAAAACAAAAAAAAAAGACGACCTGGTACAAAAATTAACGTTATAGTATATTAAGTATCAAGAACGGTAAGGGTTCTTTACCGGTCGACAGCAATGTTTGGAGGCTGAGCGTAGCGAATGGATGTGCTCCAATTTTGCTGGAGACCGGTATTACCCTTAACGTTCGAAATGCTTATACCATTTTTTTGCGCGATCGTATTGAAATATTCGAATTTCGAATAAAATAATTCAAATTTCTTCGAAATGAACGAAATGTCAAAAGTGACATTTATACTTCTCGATTAGTTTAAAATATAATTGTTTTCATGCTATTTATCACTTTTTATATTGTTCTGTTCGATTCTATTCATTAAAAAATATCAATCTTCTTATTTTTTTGTTTTTTTTTGTGTGTAATGAATGAAGTAATATATTATTTTGGACCACTTAAATGTATGTAGGGCTAAGACGTAGTTTACTTACCGACGACTGAACGGTAAGTAAATCACTTACCGACGTGTTAGACTTAGAAACCAGTAAACACAACCTACCGGCCTGACAACCGATGCTGTAAATAAACAAAAAATATCGATCGCGCAAAAAGATTATTAATAGTGTATCAAGAGCAGAAATTACCTAGTACTTTGGCAGTCGAGACAGAAAGTAGCCGCGCGATGCGTCAGTGGAGCGCGGCAATCTGTCGAGACTACCAACGGGGTTTCTGCTCGAAATACACACAAGATTTTTTCTACGATCACACCAAAATAAAATTAATTGTCATTGTTTGTACTTAGCAGTTTCCAGATTGCAGTTTCGTGTACCTATGTACGTAGGCAACACTTATTACATTAATGTCAGATATTTTTTAGATTTTTCTATTTCTCATTAAATTATTACGGAAAATACTGTTGGATGCTTTATTAGGAAATCAACTGAAATATTTTATTCTACAGTTTATATTAAAATAACTACTAGCTCTCTTTCATCTATAAATAAAATAAGGCGTGCGCCAAAGTTACTTTCTGCTTAAGAGCGCCAATAATGTCAAATTATGACAGCTCGCGGAAAACATCAAATTTGCAGTTGCTTTTCAAGGCACAAAAGACGACTTGCGATAGTGGTCGTAGAAAAATAACTTTGTATGTGGAAATGTCACTGGGATAAATGATAAGAATGATCAATATTTTTTGGTTAAAACATCCACAAAAAATACGGCACTGCCTTGTTTTGGAGTTAAATAAATAATCAATTTTCTTTGCAATTTTGAGCTAGTTTTTCAATTGAGACTAAGTACTATTTTTATGACAATATTTTCATTTGAAAATGTTTTCATAGTTTGTGGCTTTAGAAGCTACCTCTACTAAATTTTCATTAGAATCAGAACAATTTTTGCCAAAACTAGAAATACATTTTTAAAAATGCAGTTTTTCCGATTTTTGAGCTAATTTTGAGGTTATGTGAAAAAGTCACCATCATAAAAGTTGTAGATATTCTTGAGCTCTATACAAGTTTTATATACATTAATTTTTTTTTCTACAACCTCAACTTTTGCAAGAAATTGTAATGTCTTTTTCCACCCCTTTTTCACTCCCCAAATCATCCCTACCACTTTTCAGCTGTTGCACTTATTTTTCCCTTGTTTGTAAGAACCCTCTCTACAACTTCCACCTACCAAACTTTAGATAACAATTTTATTTTTTTAATCTACAAAAACTTTTTGTTTGGCAATAGTTTATTTAAGAAATTCATTATTTATCTTGCATATTAATTGGAAAATCAAGGTATATTCAAGGTATATTCTACTGAATATCATTTATTTCAGAACCTATCGACAATGCCAATGAAAGAATGGGTACGAAGGATGCAACCTTTCCAGTTGTACGTGGTACTAGGATTAACCATAACATTTTTCTTAGTCGAATTAATTGTTAGTCATCTCACCCATGCTTTGACTCTATTAATGGATTCTTACCACACTCTTGTCAACATTATGGCATTGGGTGGATGTATTGTAACTATTAAGGTAAGAAAAATCGCACATAAGAGAGATATTGCTTGCTAAAAAATGGTCTGCGGTAATTACGTTTGCGGTATTTTGACGCTTATTAAATGCGCGATTCACTTTTTTACGTCTCTAACGCTAATAACGTTAGCGCTTCCCGTAATTTACGGTTACGTACCGTTGAGTGTTATTGTAAATACCGCACATAATTCTCCTGCGCAATTGACAAAATAGAACAAATCGCATCGGATTTCTGAGGTTAAGGCTTTTGGTTATCATTGTGTTTATTGTTTAGATGGTGTTTAGTTTGTTTTGTGATTTGCGTTTGAATAAGCAAATAGTAAGGTTGTTTGGTTTTTCATTTTTTTAATTATAAGTTTACACAGAAAAAGACAGGCTATGTCACTTCCTACATAACTGCCAAGGCTGAGATAGTAGCTTTCACCAAGAAGAGAGGTATACGACCTGAGGGTCTACATCTTGGTGGAGTACCACTACCGGTGGTTCAACAGGTGAAGTATCTAGGAGTGATCCTTGATAAATCACTGACATGGAAGGCTCATCTTGATAGTCGCCTAAGCAAGGTGACAAACACGTATTGGGCCTGTAGGAGAGCCATTGGTCCGAGGTGGGGACTGACCCCCAAAACGATCATATGGTTTTATATAGTGATCATGCTGCCTATGCTCACATATGCGGCTCTGGTCTGGTGGCCGAGGGTAACCTTGGTCACGGCTAGATCGCAACTGACACGCCTTCAAAGGGTGGTCAATCTGGGGGCAACTGGCTGCATGAGGACTACACCAACTGCTGCGATGGAAGTGATCCTTGGTCTTCGGCCATGGTGAAGACATGTGATCGAGGCTGAGGCGAGGAGTGCTTTCCTGCGCATTAAACGTCTGGGGTACGTGCAAAGAGGGGAAGAGTGCAGACACGTCAAGAAGCTCCGGCTCCTGGAAGATATTCCAGTTCTGGCTCGAGCGTCTGACGAATGCTTGCGCAAGTACTACTTCGTAACCCCATACAGGGCTATGATCCGGGACAGAGAATCCTGGGATAAAGAGACGAATACAGCCTCATGGGACTGTCTGGTTCACAGATGGCTCATGCTCTGGTGACAGAGCAGGGGCTGGAATTTATTCTAGGAACCCAAGGACACAAATCTGTATACCATTGGATGATGGTGTATCTGCATATCAAGCCGAGATATACGCTATCTTGGAATGTGCGCAGATCAACCTAGACAGAGGTTATGTGGATCGACGCATAACCATATACACCGACAGTCAGGCAGTAATTAAAGCCCTGAGTGGATATACCATCAACTCAGGACTTGCTGACGAATGTCGAGAACGACTTGCTGATCTTGCAAGTCAGAGCGCAGTGCGGCTAGAATGGATTCCGGCCCACCCTGCTTTTGAAGGCAACGAAATGGCGGATGTACTGGCTGCGGAAGGGGCGGTAGCTCCTTTCTGCGGCCCGGGCCCGACCCTTGGCCTAACAAAACAAACAATACGCAAGGAGACGAGGAAGTGGCTGAGGAACCAGCACCTCGCTCATTGGAATGCTCGGCAGGGTCCTAGACAATCCAAACTTCTACTGAGGGGTGGACTGATGGACACGCTGGGGCAGCTATTGAACTACCAAGGAGTAGGTTGAGGAAGATAGCAGGACTCCTAACAGGGCACTGCTGTATGAGGAAGCACCTCTACAATCTAGGAGTGGAGGAAAGTTCCCTATGTAAAGGGGTTGCGGCATGACTGATAAAACGTCAGTCCATGTTCTCCTAGAGTGTCCACACTGGGCTGTATTACGCAGGCGAATCTTCGGAGTCCCTGTCATGGCTCCTGAAGACTCAAGCAGGCATCCACTGAAAAAGGTTGTGGCCTTTATTGAAGGGCTCGGCTTCATAGATGTCTAGGTAGCAGTAATGGCACAATGGGCCCGCCAGTGGCCTCAGTGCCGGAACCTTGGCTTGAGTTGTCCAGGACAAGGCTCGCCTGCACATTCTGCAGTAGTAGTAGTAGTCCTACATAACGCAGCGCTATGTTATTAAATTATAGTGATGGCAATAGCTCTTATTTCCAAATAAATTTTAGGTAGACCGTTATTAAAATAGCGCTACTACTGTCGCTACGTAAATACCGCACCGTATGCGGTATTGCAATTGGCTACTCTCACATTTTACTCCAACAGTCAATCATTCACTATCTTTCTTCAACCATCGAGTCGGCATAGTCCAAGATCCGAACAATAAGAATGTTTAACATCTATAATTATTGTTAAATAAGGATATCTTTATTTTGTGCCCATACTGCCCATACTTGGGAAAAATTGAACACTTTGTATGCGAAAACAGTGCGTTGAATATAAAATCTTCTACGTATTATATAATTTACGTCAATGGACTGTATGCGTGCAGCTTTGAAAGAAGCATTGACATTGTAACATGAATTAGTAGTTATCAATGCCATTTATTTAAATACTTATAGTCGTTCTTCTAAAATACGAATTAATAGGTTTGGCATTATATAGTACATTTTTGCACAGAAACATCCGTGCTAGATCTCCTACCAGCTATGGGTCAATTCTATAAGAAGTGGTTAAAAATTAACGGCATGACATTAAATTTGACGAAGTTTTCGCTGTTCGAAATGTTTTAATCTATACATAGTCAAGGTTAAGATTTAAACTTTAGCATTTATGGTGTCCAATTAAGAGCGTTCCATTAATATTTTAAAGCTTATTATGCATACAGAATAGTAAAATGGAGTTAGCAAATTGTCTAATTTTTAACCATTGATAAAAATGATTATTTGCTTACAGAATTACTAATATAGTTTGGCAAACCTATTTAGGCTATCTGAAGCTACGCGGTGTCCGTGAGGGTGAGGAAGCAAGGCCCAATAGCAAGTCAGTCAATCAATTTAAAAAACCTAAAAGATTAGAGGAAAACAAAATTCACTTAGTTTTTTATTGTGAGGTTATATTTGCTATTGTTTGTATTGTTACTTGCCTCTGTATATATTAATACAAATCAAAATCGAATCGTGAAATGTTTGTTCAGCTTGTTGAAGAGAAATTAAACCAAAAAGTATCAATTTCTCTTGTAGAAAAATCTGCTTCAATTGCCTTGTTGTTACATAAGCTGAATTTTATGTAACACAATAATTATCTCTGTTTATAGTTCGATACAATTTCATGCTGATCATTTATTCACGAAGAATCCAACCATAAGCTATTTAAAATAAATAAATAAAAAAAACAATTACAACAACAAAACTTTAACTAGAGCAAGAATTTGACATAATTTTATGTTAGATTGGATATGTTGATATCTTAGTTGGGAATTCTGGAATCGTTGGCAACACTGAACATTGTTTATACTATCACTACACTATCTTACCCGCGTTTCGATAACTGCGTTATCTTCCTCAGGGAATTCAAAACGTGGGTAAAGTTCTAACTTTTATTTTGGGCTATACCACTTAACCAAAATGTCGGCTGTTCATTTGACAATAAAAAACTGAATGAAGCTAAAAAATCTAACGGTTTTTTTGGATTTCAACACATTCACCTGATACGGCGCAAACTAAGATTACACACATTCAGTACTAAATGAGGGTATTGAAATGACTTCCAGCTTGTTTGAAATTAATTCCTCCATCAAGTCTAATTTGATTGGCCTATTACCAGTTTTAACAAAACGTAAAATGCTTAGATCAATGTCAGATTTATTGCTAAATACCGGGCTTAGATCTACCTACGCTTTTTTCAAAATAACTTTTCAGTACATTGACTCTGCCTTACAAACTAAAACTTTACATATTATATGTTGTAGACCAAACAAAGATGAGATGGGTCAAAGAATTTTAATATTCAGCAGATATTTTGCAAGAAAAATTGTCAGATTTATAAAAACTTTATTTTGTAATTAAATTAAATCGTTAATTTTCTAGAGCGATTAATACATTCCAGCTAAACATATCGTTAATTTTCTATAGCGATATATCTCAAAGAAACAATAAGCTACAGATATGAGTTCTGTGGCAAATTTAAACTTTTCCTTTTCGCTTCTAAGTCTGAGGAATTTTGAAAAATTTCCCTCTTCACCGGCTTGTTTATGTACAAATATTCTATTTTGATCAGCTTCGATTTTCATATTTTATATATCCATAAATATTTTCTTTTTGTAATATTTTTGGAGTATCAAACCGCAATATTGTTTATATTTTTAATTCGGCGATTATGTGAGGTATAGAATAAATAGATGATAAATAGTTAGTCCGAGCAATCCAATAACAAAATTTACTAAAGTAAACAAGATATAATGAAAGAAAAATGGTAAAATACTACTACTATACTATACTAACTACCTACCTCCAAATTAACAAAAAAAATGCACTACCAACCTCCTTTTTGGCTGAAAATATTAAAAACCAACCATAACTGCTCACAAATAGAATAGCCACTACATCTCTTCAGGTCGATGTCATCAGTTTTGAGGCTTCCAGGAGTTGCCTCAGGATACTATACTTCCTTTTGTGGTCACTCTTGATGGATGACCTGCTTAGTGCAGTCGGAAAAAGAGGGGCAAAACTGTAGTCATAGTGATTACCACGTGGGGAAGGGTAGCATATGATATCCTCCAAAACATGCCAGACGATGTTTACTACCAGAAAAGGTAGTTTGATACTAGCATAGACATAGGTAGACTCAATAAAGCGAGTTTTGTTCTCTGGTGGCTCCCGGGTTCGAGTCCTGATGGTTTTACTTTTTCAATGTTTAGAATATTTAGCACGGAATCTACATTCTTCTTCTTCCAGTGTTTTGAGCTTTTTCAGGAAACCATTCAGGCGATAATATCCCGTTAAGATCCCTGTTGAAACTCTTAGTGCTGTTTTACTGTGACTGAGGCATTTATTTCATCGAGGATTGGTTTTTATGTATCCTTCTAGGACGTCACCAAACAAGTGTTAGTCTATAGCAGGCATGATCTACGTTTTCCACGTGACCTTTTAACTGTCTGTGGACTATTGAAAGATCATCTCTTTGTGCCTGCCTCGCCGTGGCCCTAGTCAGGATTCTGATGTTTGGCAATGTCTTTCTCGCCTTAATATATGATTTCTATCATTAACCAATTAAACTAATGGCCTTTGTTAAGAAGTTGTATTTGTTTTGAGAAATATGAATAAAACACTTAGGAAATGGAGGGCCAAATGTAGCCACTAACCATAAACCTAACCTAACCTAATCTAGATACTCGAACAGTCAGTCCTTAATTTAACAACCATTTTTTTCCACCAACGTTTCACAGAAACTAAACCTTTCAATTATCTTCTGTTTAATATTTTTTGTCCCCAATTTCCTACACTCCACTATAAATATTTCCCATACGTAATCTGGAGTCGACGTGCTCAATTTATGGACTCGATCTTCCAGTATAGGGCATGTCCACAACAGTTGACAGTTGACAATACCCCTGTGGTGAAACAATAAACAATAGATTCGATGAAAAATTATCAAATAACAAACGACTATTAACCTATATTATTATTAAATATGCAAGCTCAACAATTAAAATAACTTTAAAAGTACATTGAAGCAAAACCAACTAAACTCAAACACGATCTATCATTATAAATCAGCATAACCTCACTAATAAGTACCACGTGTTCTGAACGCTTTGTTTATTGTTTTCCCACCGGGCTGATGTCAAAATAGTTTTTGACGACACGTGGACATGCCCTATAACAAAAATATTTTAATCAGTGGCTACTCGTTACTGGAAAAAGTTGAAAATGAATTTTTTTGCAGTATGCCAAAGATACTCCCCCACAAGTGTTCAACTTGAAAAAAGGATCGAGCGCATCTGAAAGTATGGGTGAAGAGTTAAGTTCGAATACAGCGAAATGCCAGGACGAAAACAAACCGAAAACGTCTGTGACGAGGTCCAACCAAGAAAAGAAATTGAAAAACACTTTTGGCTGGGCCAGAATCGACGTTATCTTTATGTTAATTTGTTGTGTATTTTTAGCTTCGTTAAGTTTTTCGATTTTAGTAGAAGCTTTACAGACATTGGTGCATATTGATCATCACGATGAAATGCATCATTCCATATCCGTTTTGTGTATAGGTAAGTAATAGCTTTATCAGATGAACTATATTCAAACCACGTTCTTATTCATACGTAAAATCCAGCGGATTTCGTAAATAATTAATTTGAAAACAGCAAATGACAGTTATTGGCACAGTCATTATCGCACCATGCCGTATTATAGTGTACCACACGTAATGGCGAGCGATCGCACAGGTATAGACTCTCCCCCCAACTAAAATACTATTGGATTACGATTGTCCCCTTGCCGGTCAGTGTCGTACCTATAATTAGTTTTAATTAGGGTAGCAAATGGAACATGTCAAACGCCAATAGAATTGAAGGATAACTAATGATACGCCTCTGTACACAGAACATTTATACAGATCGCGAAAAGTCTATTCGAGCCATACGATTTACACAAGTACGACAAGGAAAATATGAGCAAAACTACTTGAAAGATAGAGAAGAATAATTGTTCGCAGTCAGCGTTGGGCGTGTTTTCAGTTCCAGCTACCAATCTGATATGAAAGCAGCGTTGCCAGTTTAGAATGTTTGGTACTTTCTAGGGAATGAATAACTGATTTTGCATTTGACTTTTAATACGGGGTAACGCCGTATTTAGTGGGAGAAATTCGAGATTGGTAATATTATGAATTGAATTGAATAAGTGAGATCAACACAGATATTAAGAAAAAGGTAGAACGTGTCGCGGGACACACGGTAGGAACTTTAGTTCCTTATAAGCAAAAATTATGTAATACATCTGATGGTATAGATAAACAATTTGCATATTCCTCGGTGGTCGAGTAGTAAGCAAACGCGATAGACCCGGATTCGATTCCCCGTGAAAAAGTTTTTTTTATTGTTAATTTTATTTTTAAATAATTATTCTGCTTGATATTAATAACGACAACAGGTGGACATTTGAAATATTTAGCAGAATATTCATTATTATAGATAATGGTACGGTACCCTTCATGAGGGAGTCCGACTGGCAACATCTACTTATAACAGCATCGTATATGTATTTAAAAAGGGAAACTGTAGCATTATACAAATTGGACATTCAAGAACTGTACAGGGTTATTCATTATAAATTACCCACCCCCTATCATCGTTATTATTACTTTTAGAAAAAAAAGTCTTAGATAAAAGTTGTTTGGTTACAGCTGAATTTTCTTAATATTCTATCAAAACTTCAGTAGCGTGCGTATTTAAGGGGATACAAAAAGTAATTGTTATTTTTTAAGTGGTACACCCTGTATATTTTCACATTTTTGGAATGGACTTTTTTTTCTGATTTCAAAAATATATAATATGTTACCCCTACCTCGTACCGTTTTTCAGTTATGAAATGTTGTAAATCTGAGTTTTAGTAATTACTGTAAATATGAAATAGTTATTTTCCTAACTAGTGCGGAAAGTGATACTTTCCCGCACGCGACTGCAGTTGACCCGAACGACGCGAAGCGGAGTTCGGGCAAGCGGTCAAGGGTGGGAAAGACACTTTACGCATGAGTTAGGAACATTATTTTTTCTACGGCCGTATATACAAAAAAGTATATCAACCCATTTTTCAAAATTTATTTTATTTCAACACACAAATAAAAAACTTAGACCAAAAGCTATTATTATTATTATCAATTATAAATATTAATATTAGAAACACAATTTGTTGCATTCTGTGAATTACTTAAAATTGCCGGTCCAGTGGAGTTATTTGGTGTTAACTGGTGAGTGAATGACGTTGATGAGGATGGCATCGTTTGCAGGTCACATAAAGATGACGATGAGGGTGACGGCAACAATTTTAAGTCATTTGTAGATGAAAGAATTTCATTTGATATATTTTTCTTATATCAAACCCGGGTGGTTTGATAGTTGTTTTGTGACACTACTTTAAAGAATTTGCGAGGTTATATCAAAATATTTTCATTATTTTATATTTTCAGAAAATTAAAAATGCAACAAAAAGCTGGAAAACATGTTGATTTTATTTAATGGACTTTTTATTCACCTGGTGTAAGAATAGTTATAACTTCCGAAGTAAAAAACTATCTAATAAGGTCAAAATTTGCATAATTTTACTTTCCCGCACTAGTGCGGGAAAGTGACACTTTCAAAGCTAAAATGCGTGCGGGAAAGTGGGTTAAAGCGCACGGTAGTAGAAAAAAGATAATTCATCAAAGTAAGCTATGAAAATGACTAATATGTTTGATCATTGACATTTTGCATATAAAGAAATTATAATTGTCATTTTCATACCTTACTTTGATAAATTATCTTTTCCATATTTACAGTAATTACTAAAACTCAGATTTTCAACATTTCATAACTGAAAAACGGTACGAGGTAGGGGTAACATATTATATATTTTTGAAATCAGAAAAAAAGTCCATTCCAAAAATGTGAAAATATACAGGGTGTACCATTTAAAAAATAACAATTACTTTTTGTATCCCCTTAAATACACACGCTACTGAACTTTTGATAGAATATTAAGAAAGTTCAGCTGTAACCAAACAACTTTTATCTAAGACTTTTTTTTCTAAGAGTAATAATAACGCTGATAGGGGGTGGATAATTTATAATGAATAACCCTGTACGTTTACCACAAAAAAATGAGTGGAGACATAAAATTGAATTGTTTAATTTTCAATTTGAAGTTATATTACAGTTTATAGAAATTTTTATTTTCTAGATTTTTTCTTAAGTGGGTCGTAGAAAAAATATGCTGTCCGACTCGTGTGGATTGTCCATATCGCACTTGATCGATTGAGCACTCCTCCTCGTGCGATATGGCCATCATATCCACCCTAGTTGCACAAACTACTATTTCTATCAAAATATGCCCTTTCACATTTAAAAACAACCTGCCAAATGTCAAATTAATTTATCCATCCATTTTAAAGTTATCGAATTAAAACATTCAAGTTTTCAAAATTTCAACACCCTGTATTTCGAAAAGTAAATGTGCTAGAACCCTTAATCCTTATATCATTTTGTCCAATTTTACGAGAGGAATCTACATGCAAACGTTGTAATTACCCTTAACCTTCGAGATGATTACACCATTTTTTGCGCGATCGTATTGAAATAAATTCCGAATAAAATAATTTAAATTTCTTCGAAATGAACGAAATGTCAAAAGTGACATTTATACTTCTCGATCAGCTTTAAATATATTTTGCATTTTGGTGAAATTATTTTTATGCTATTTATTACTTTTCGACTTCTGAACGTAAATCACTTACCGACGTTTTAAACTTAGAAACCAGTAAATACAACCTACCGTCCTGACAACCGATGCTGTAAATAAACAAAAAAGATCAATCGCGCAAAAAAAATATGGAAATAATAGTAAAAATTTATCCGAACAGATTCAAGCAGATCACCAGCACTGCCAATACCAGCATTGCATAGAATTTTAATATAGCATCGGTAGTTCAGTGGTAGAATGCTCGCCTTCCACGCGGGCGGCTCGGGTACGATTCCCGGCCGAGGCATATGAATCGCTGCTTCGTAAACGAGAGAGAGACTCAGGAGAGAGCATACGCACGCAAGCAAGGCACATAACGAAGCAACATAACATAACGTAACGTAACGTAACGGTCAGATCTTTTGTGTCGCGACCCCCGGTCGCTCAAACATAACCTGACGTAAAGAACTAAAGTTCCAATAAAATAATATAGTTCAAGAAAATAAATGGACAAATTACAATCTGAAATAAATAAAATCTATACGCTGCTTTCAATTTAACAATTATTGGTATTTAACATTGTTGCCGACAAAAATTGGGAATAACTTTTACAGATAAATACATTTGGCAACAGACTGCGCACAATTATTCTTCTCTCTCTTTCAAACGTTTTTCTCATATTTCACGTGTCGCACTTGTATAAATCGCATGGCTCGAATAGACTTTTCGCAATCTGTATGTCTTGCAAGAGCTGTAGTGGGAGGTAGCATTGAAAATGAGTTTATGCGCATAGGGGCGGGCTCGCCATCACGTTTGGCGCTTGCACTAGCGAGGTTTTAAATTAATTTTTGTTCTCTTTTAAGGAGCAGCAGGTTTGTTACTAAACGGTGTTTGCTATCTGCTTATTGGTGGTTATACATTCCACCAAGGAAGTTTTCTTTACGTAACTGAAAGTGGAAATGTAGTTTTAAGTAAAATTGTAGTCGACCAATCCTTGCAACAAGGTGCACGTCGATTATCCAGGAGTAAAACTATACATCCTAATGGTACGAATCAAAAACAACGCCAAGGATTTTGGGAAATGACAAGAGACGTGAACGGTGAGATAATTTTTGTTGAGATAAAATTTTGCGTTTGCGTTCTTAATAATATCAACAGAATGATTACATTTTGCTTTTGTTCGATAATAAAATTTTATTGTTTCAGGTTGTATTCTAGTGGTGATATGTGCTATTTTGGTATATTTCAGTGACAAAGACACTGCCAAATACATAGATCCAATATTATCGTTAGCGTCTTCAGCTATCACGATGTTTTTAAGTTATCCTTATAGTAAGTACCTACCATTATTTTAACAACTATAATCGTTATAATATAATTAAAATTTTAGTGAAAGAAAGTTGTCTTATTCTATTACAAACTATGCCGGACACAATTGACATAGATTCGCTAAAAATCCAATTGCTTAATCACTTTCCTGATATTGTGAATATTCACGATTTTCACATATGGCAGTTGACAGCTAACAAAGTTATATCAACAGTGCATATCATTTTTCAAAGTCCCAAGGTTAGTACAATTTGCATTTGTACTTCTATTTGCCTTAAAAGGGAATGGAGTAACATAATAATGTATTTTTTTAGGCTTACAAAAGATTAATAGAAGAAGTCGAAGATTTTTTTAATGACAATGGGATAACTCAGGTTACTATACAACCTGAATTTTTCAAAAAAAACGCAAGTGTGGATAGTTTAAACATGAAAT
Organism: Galerucella calmariensis; assembly: GCA_910591675.1. Lineage (NCBI taxonomy): Eukaryota > Metazoa > Arthropoda > Insecta > Coleoptera > Chrysomelidae > Galerucella > Galerucella calmariensis. The sequence goes on along the minus strand of CAJUYG010000149.1, from coordinate 14,809 downwards.
TCGCTCCAAATTGTTTAGTTACTTGTCTCGAAGAACGTTGTAAAGATCATCATTGCTGTCCTCCTCATCAAGTAAGTCAATTTATTATATTCAATTATACATAAAAAAGTGCAGGTACAAATGAAATCCGGTAATTTCTTAAAATTGAATTTGGTCAAATTTCTAAATTCAAATGTAAATTTAACCGGTTTTAACTGTAACTTTGGTTGCATTTCTCGTTACAGTTGTTTTGGTAGAATAACCAGCTTAAACAATAAATTTGATTACATTTCTGATTTAACTAATTTTACAAAAATTCACGGATATGTGTAAATTTTTATCTTCGACTGTAAATTTGTGTAAATTTATATCTTTGACTGTAAATTTGTGTACATGTTCAAATTGGACTGTAAATTTGTGTTTACTTTTATACAATGTCCGCCATAGAGTTAAGTTAAATAACAACTTTGGATAGCAATAACTTCTGCTTCTGAGATAACTTAAAATGCGCCAAGTCAAAGCTGAAAGGTAACATCTGTCAATTGTCAAGTTCGTAATTTTGGAAAAAATATCCTAAAAACGGGTCAATTTGTTAAAATTTCGAAAAATGTTACTTGGAAATTATGATTCTAATCACATTTTATGCTTATGTGCCGATTTTGAGATAGAAATTCTGATGTTCAATAAATTTCATATTTCCTTATTTTTTATTCACCCCCGTATCTGGCTACTTTAAAATCATTTGAAACTCTTCGTCTCTGGATTATTTTCCAAATTTCAAAAAAATCAGAAGTTGTTTTTCAACTTTTTCTTTATTAAACTTCAGTTGGATAGTATAAAAATGGTTTTAATTATAATCTGAATATCTTAACGCATAAAGACTACTTCAAAATTACAAACAATAAATAGATCACTTTAATGGAACTTACGTACAAAAAATCAGTACATCTATGGAATGTCGTTGCTATAAGTAACCGAATGAAAGTTTTAAAAACAAAATACGAAATTGACAGTTTATTAGAAAATATTAGTAGTTATTGTCGGCAATTTTGTAAACATGCTTACAAAAGATGAAAAGGTTGAAATAATTTTAATTCATGGCGAAGACTGTACAAATAGAACTACTGCCGAAATTTTTAATACCAGGCATCCTGAAAGACATGTTTCCCAAGCGACGGTCGGCAAAATTATGTCAAAATTCAAGGACAGCGGTTCAGTGAATAATATTTTTTTAAAACAGCATGTTGCATGGAAAATTGCTGACAAAGAAGAAGAAATATTGCTAGATGTTGTGGAGCATAAGGTTACCTCTGTAGCTGGAATATCGGAGAAGACACCATTATGACCCATATAAGCCTAAATTTATTAATATATTGAAAGAAAGAGACTTTGACTCAAGATTAGAATTTTGTGCACGAATACAAGGTGAGATTGAAGACAGCCTACATTTTTCAAGGTACCTACATTATGTTTACGGACGAAGCCACTTTTACCTCCAATGGAACGGTATCCTCTCAGAATTGTCGATGGTGGGCTGATGTAAATCCCCAATTTCATAATAGAGTGTAGAGATCAGTATTTTTTTAAAACTAATGTGTGGTGTGGCATTTTTAAGGGAAGGTTAATTGGACCTTATTTTTTTAGACAAAATTTAAATGCTAGACGATACTTAAACTTGTTACAACAAGAAATTGCATCATTTGTAGATGAAATGCCGTTGAATGAAAGGTCGCGTTTGGTTTTTCAACAAGATTCATCAATTCACAGTACTGTTGCAGTCAGGGAATTTTTAAACATTTTGTTCAGAGGAAAATGGATCGGGAGGTTTTCTGAATTTCTTTGGCCGGCGCGATCCCCCGATTTGACCATAATGGACTTTTTCCTTTGGGGATATTTAAAAGAAAAAGTATACAAAAGAAGGCCTTTTCAAAATGTGGATCATTTGAAGATGTTATAAGGGAAGAGTGTGCAAATATACCTAGGCAGTTCTTACCAAATGCTGTCAGGGAATTTAACCGTCGAACAGAAAAATGTATGGAAACCGAAGGGAGGCATACGGAGATGTAATTTCCTTTAAAGTGTTCTATTTATTGTTTGTAATTTTGAAGTAGTCGTTATGCGTTAAGATATTCAGATTATAATTAAAACCAAGTTTTGTACTATCCAACTAAAGTTTAATAAAGAAAAAGTTGAAAAACAAATTCTGATTTTTTTGAAGTTTGGAAAATAATCCAGAGACTACCTCTTTTTTAGTTGAAAATTTCAATAATCTTCAAAACCAGCATACGAACGAATATTATGATCACAATATGCAATGTAATGGTAGCCTTTATACTACTTTAAAGAGTTTCAAATGATTTTAAAGTAGCCAGATACGGGGGTGAATAAAAAATACGAAAATATAAAATTTATTGAACATCAAAATTTCTTCCTCAAAATCGGCACATAAGCGTAAAATGTGATTAGAATCATAATTTCCAAGTAACATTTTTCGAAATTTTAACAAATTGACCCGTTTTTAGGATATTTTTTCCAAAATTACGAACTTGACAATTGACAGATGTTACCTGTCAACTTTAACTTGGCGCATTTTAAGTTATTTCAGAAGCAGAAGTGATTGCTATCCAAAGTTGTTATTTAACTACAATAATAAAAAAAATTCCCATATGGTTCCAACTTTATGGCGGACATTGTATATGACTGTAAATTTGTGTAAGTAAATTTTCAAATTTAATTGTAAATGTTCATGTATGCCTTAAGCATTGTGTAAATTTTTAAATTTAATTAAAAATATGATTAAATTTCCGGCCTAAACTGTAAATTTGGTGAAATTTCTTTTTTGGCACTAAAAGTTAAAACAAACTTATAGTTTAAACTGGTTATTTTACGAAATTTACAACTTAAACAAGACATTCAACCAAACTCACATTTTAAACCAAAAATTGAACCAAATTTAAAGTTAAATTTAGAAATTTGAATCTAGAATTTTAGTCGAATTTATAGTTTCACCAAATTTACATTTTAAACAAGACATTCAAATAAATTAACACTTTAAGCCTATAATTTAACAGAATTTAGAGTTAAATTCGAAAATTCATGATTGAAACTAGACTTTACTCAAATTTGTTGTTCACACTGGTTATTTTACCAAATATTTAACCAAATTTACAGTTAAATTTAAAAATTTTAAACAGCAAATTCAACAAAATTAACTGGTTAAATTTCTAGTTTTGTAAATTTTTGTGAATTACCAAATTCAACTGAAAGATAATATATTTCCAGGTTAATTTGTGAAATTGGTAGAATTTTTTGTTTATATTGTAAATTTGGTCAAATAACCTGCAGTACAAATTAGAAATTCAACTACATATTCCAGTTTAAAAATTTCAATTTACCTAAACTATAAATGTGATTACATATCTTGTTGTAGCTGTCAATTTTTGAATTTAACTGTCAACTTTTTAATTTAACTGTAAATTTTGTTAAATTTCCTGCTCATTCAATAATTTTGGTTACCTAAATTTTTATATATAGCTATCAATTTGTGTAGGTAAATTTATAAATTTTGATTTATATTTTCTAATTTAACTGTACGTTTAGCAAATTTCGAATTTAACTATATATTTCGTTAAAATATCCCGTTTAGACTCTAGATTTAACTGTATGGTTATAATTTAAACAGGGGAATTCAGTATAATTCACATTATAAGCTTTACGTTATCCTGACTGTTTCCCTAATTCTGCAGGTATTAGATCAAGTGAAAAAGAAGGATTTTCACAATCAGATCTAAAAAGTTGATTATTTGGGAATTTATATCATTATCATTACACTTTTGTCTGCTATCTGTGGTTAAATATAATATATATATTTTTTTAGGATACACAGATTACAAAATCTCGTTCCAAAGAAATGATCCCAGGTACAACAACGCCAGATTTAAAATCTGTAAGGACCTTAAACAATGAATTATCTTCACAATTTGGAAGCGAATCAAGTATCAAATCTAGTCAACTGTCTGAAGGACAACCTCCCTCTTACGATTCACTGGTTGACGGCGAGAAAAATATAACGACAACGAAGACCAATTCGTTGGACAAAATTAACGAAAATATCGGTGATAATTCGACCAAAAATACAAATGTAGATGTTAGTAACAGCGATACAAGCGATAATGAAAAAGATGAGAAAAATAAATTACAAAAAATAGTTAATAATACCTACTCAATAAATTAAGTACAAATTTTTATATTTTTATAAAAGGAAACTTTTTCACTTTGTTGTGAATCTGGTGAATATAATGTACCTATGCTTGTAACTGCCATACTCAAACTCAAAAAATAACACATTCGTTATCCCAGAAACCTGAAGCCTAGTCAGGAACGGATCTATTGGATCATTTGTAGTTTTATTTTTATGCAAATTTGTTCAACTCACTAACCAGGCTGGAAAAATGACGATTTATTTTTATACCCATCTCGTAAACATATTCGATATAGTCATTTTCCTAACAAGTGCGGAAAGCGATACTTTCCCGCACGCGACTGCAGTTGACCCGAACGACGCAAAGCGGAGTTCGGACATGCGGTCAAGGGCGGGAAAGACACTTCACGCATGAGTTAGGAACATTATTTTTTCTACGACCGTATATACAAAAAAGTATACCAACCCATTTTTCAAAAGTTATTTTATTTCAACATACATATACAAAACTTTAACCATGTAGATTTTATTTGATGGACTATTTATTCACCTGTTGTAACAATAGTTATAACTTCCGAAGTAAAAAACTATCTAATAAGGTCAAAATTTGGATAAGTGACACTTTCAAAGCTAAAATACGTGCGGGAAAGTGGGTTAAAGCGCACGGTCGTAGAAAAAATAATTAACTTCCGTAAAGAGAGAAAGCTATAGAACAACAGAGAGACACAGTCGCATTTCCCTCTACCGAGACTAATCGCGAGTCTAGAGTGGTGGGTGTTTGATGGAGTGGAAGTATTTTCTTCCCTCTTTGACAAATAGAATTTTATGTATAAGTGCTCACTGTTGCTCCTATACGAGATTCTACAAGCGGAAGATAAATATTTGCCTGAATATGTTCATTCTTCCATTTGGTCATATGGCTGTGTTATAAAGGTTAAGTTTATGTGTTCTGTGATTTTTATATTAAATTAAACTCTATTAAACTCTTTGTTTAAAATATAAACAAATTTTAAATCTATGAATTAAATGTAACTGTTAATGTCCGAGTTTCATTCAAAAACATTCCTAACGGAGATCATAGAACAAATTTTTGTAATGGTGGTTGCATAACCAAAATTATTATGAAGATATACAGGATGGTCCTTAAGTAATTGTATATACAAGTACTGTACAATCTTCACTTCAAAATATTGCGATTTAAATCAACTAGCCTTAATAAAATGTTGATA
>CAJUYG010000148.1:341290-354014 GCA_910591675.1 Galerucella calmariensis | reverse complement strand
ATTAAATAGTAAATAAATTCCTTAGATGAACGGTGACGCTTATGGTTCACTACCTGACTAGCATCTGTGACCTTTTCGCGTGCTGTCAGACAATAAGAAACAGACTATAGTTTATTCCACCACAAATCCCAAAAGTTAAATGAATTATTAATTTTTCAAAAGCAATATTCTTAGGAAAAATATATAATCGAAATTGTAAAGAAAGTCATTGATAAAAATAAAAGTTGAAAGGTCGAACGCAAAGTTCACGTTTCATATGACAAACAAAAATCAGATTCCAACTACTCAAATCATTTATTAGAAAACTAACACACTTTCGATTCAAATTTTAAAATTTTGCATATAGAACCTAAATTCCTGAAATTAAATCATTTAGAAGCTCTTGAAATAAATAAAAACAAATATTCAGATAATCTCTTTAACTACCAAATAGATATCAACAATTCTCCCTTATTAAACCTTTTTACCTAGAAAGGTTCCGGTAAGATTGTTGTGAATGAATTTCCAGGCGAAACGCGCCACAACATTAAGTTCAATATAATGTGGATTTTAACAAATTAAATTGTTTTATTTCATCATTTAGTATGTATCTACATCATGTAAAAGCCTCATCCATTCAATTTTCATCTAAATAATTGTTAGGACTCCTTCAAAAACATTTTCATAAAACCCGAATCTCTTTTGTGCCATGAAATTTGGACGCACTCCCCATTTTTGTGCCTTTGAGGGTTCCTTTGTCTTTGACCAAGACCAAACTGCATCAACAATTGGCTTTTTTTCTAAAAAAAAAGTAAATAAATCAATCAGCCTTTCAATATACATTCTCAAACTCACTATAACTCTTGTTTCTATTATCTCATCTTTAAAAGTATTTACACTTGTAGGGTTTTAAGAGCTTACAATGTTTTGACTGTAACAATGATTCAATTTTTAAACAATAAAATTGCTAAATTTCCACTTGACCATGTTGTGCATACAAGTACATATTTATGTTTAGTTTCTAAGTATAAAATGTTGTTTCTTATCTCTAGAAGACATTTACTGTGTGTATGTGTTGTGATCTTCAAAAACAACAACAAATTAAATAATCTGTTATCAATGTGGTCAAAGAACTATTGATAAGTTTTGTAGTAAAATTCATTAGGAAATATCAATTTGTTTATAGTAAGAATAATCAAAAATGCAAACAATTGAAAATAAGAAGTAAACAACAGATTACCGTCTGCACAAGAATAACAGATAAAAGGTCAAGGTACAGTTGTCTTGAAAACACATAATATCCAATATGTTTAATTGTTATAATTTTTATTTACAAATTTATACCTTGTCTTATCTAAATTGGATTTTGTTTTATTTTTCAGTATTTTGATATTGAATTTGACTTCTTGAACAAATATGGTGTTAAAGAAGCGTATTTTCAAATAAATTTTTTTGTTGAAATATAGTATAATACGTAATGTAACTTTCACACAAGTTATGTACACTATTTTTCCTACGGCCACGCGATATACTTTTACCGAATCAGGCATGTACAATCTTGCGTTTTTGGTTTTTATGTACATAGATGTAAGAGGTTTTACATATGTGTATTTGTAATTACTTTATATAGTTTTGATTACTTACCTTTGAAAGTGGCCCAGAAAATTGTGATTTTTATGCTATGAAAAAGAGTGCCTTCATAAAAAAGTTGGAATAAATATTGGTACAAAAATTATTACGAACATTTATTTTAATAACTAACAGCAATTGGAAATAGAACATCAGGAATAAAATTGTTTTTGTTACATAAATATTGCTATTCAGAATTAATTATTTATTTGAATCACCGTAAAAATTAAAAGTAAAATTATTATTATATGGACAAATCAACTTAGAAAATACGCATTTGACGTATACATACGGGGAAAATAAACTAGCATTTCAACATTCAATTTGACAGATTTTTTATCCGTACACGTACGGATAAGTTTTTTTCCGTACGCCTATGAATAAAGGCCACATTCCATAGAACTAGACAGTGTGATATATGTCACTTTCCTATTATATTTTGCACGACTGTTAGTGCTTAAACATAAAATAGTCTAAGAGGGAAAATAATCACTCGGTGCAGTGAAAAGTTCTCCATTTACAGGCTCGGTTGTTGTCGACATGACGTCAGCCGAACTGGAAGAATAAAGCGAGGGTTGGGGGGTTAAATCTGCAATTTTTTAAGGTGAATAAAATGATCAGGTACTTCTCTCGAAATACTCTTGCAAACCAAAATATCGTGGGCATTACTAATGAATTATAATCTTTAAATTATTGTGTAGAGCATCGTTTCAACCCTCAAATACCACCCTTACGTAGTGGTTGAGAAATTGCAATATTTTTTCTTATTTATCACTATGCTTTTTTATTTCAATTCTTTGATGATTATATAATTCTATATACAATTAGTTGTCTTTCTATCGGCCATGAATAACATTTTGATAATTAAGATGGAGGTTATCAAATGTCATAGGTTGTGACAGATACCAATCATTTGCGTAATATCTTCGAATTTTTCGATAAAACTTAATTTTCGGGTAAAGTTATGGTCAAGATGTACCGTTGGCTTTTTACTGCAATCAATCTCCAATTATCTTTTTTAATACCAAGTGGCCAAGTATATTTCAACCCATTTCGAATGCACCGAACAACTTTTGAAAATAATTAAGTTTGTTTTCGCATATACCAAATTTGTACAGCTATTTCCGCAATATCTGATAAATCCTCTTTTCACCAAAATTGTAAGATTTGGAAACAGGGAATTCCAAGTTAACTTTTTAGGAATTCATTAGGAGTCCACCCAAGGTTACCTACTATAGTGTTGAAGTTGATAAAATTCACGTCCACCTTCTGCTACGCTGGAAACATTCCTTGTTCCATAACTACAGCAAAAGAACATGCTGGACGAAGTTTATTTTTAACAAGATTTCTCCAAGAATCTGAATAAATGTTTTGCTGTAAATGGCCAACACTCTGTACACTGCCTAAATTGATTAGTTTTCTTTTCTATGGTTTTTTTTTTGGAAATTTCAATTTATAAATAACGAAGTGAAATTGTGAAGCAAACATCTAAGATGAATTTAAAACACTGTCACGAATACAACTTTTTTAGAAAAAGAGCAGATTAATGTTTTTAAAAAGTGTACAAGGTGTTGTATATGGAATAGCAATAATAAAATTATACTTATTTTATTTTACAAAAAGTTTATTAGTTAAAATAATACATATTCTAAAAAAATTTTCAACCAACGAATGAAAATATGTTTAAAATAATCACAATACAGCTGTTACATTGAAAAAAAAAACACTTTAATCAATTGTTTTGTATTAACTTTTTAAAATTTTCTTGCTCCAATCTGTAGATAAGATATTGACCACCATCAGTACATCCTAATTTTTTATAAAATGTAATCGCTGGGTTCCAGGACAATACGTGGAAATAAGCTTTTTGACAACCTTGCGCACCACCCTTCTTCATAATTGCTACGAAAAGTTTTTCTCCAATCTTGTGACCTCTGAAATAAAACAAACAGATTTATTGAGTCAAATAATCGAATAAAGGATTCAATGATATTTGGTTGTGTTGATATATAACGGGGGGTTTGACCTTTTAGAGGTTGGCAACACTTTCGTTACGGTGATTATATTGTTAGTTTCCGCCATGTTTCTCATGTCATCTGTCGAAATTGTAAATAAATCTGACAGATCAGTTTTAATACGTTGTTGGGTAAATAAAAAGGAATTTCGAGTGTTAATTGAACATGATTTTTTACGTGGAAAAACAATTAAAGTCACGTAAATATTATCCTGAATGGAATGATTTTTAATTGGTTTTCTTTTTTTTAAGGTGGCCATATCAACACGGATGATGCTGAACGTCAAAGACCGTCATTTACTGTAGCTGCTCCAGAAATGGTTTCTCCGCCAATAAGGTAAGATGTCAACAGTGTTTTATATTCCCTTCACATTTTTCATTCCTTTTTCCATCCATCTGTATGTTCCAATATAAGTTTTTAATGTGAATTTTAATTTTAAATGCTGTGCATCTATTTTATTCAAATTTGTACAAACCTGTATATTTCTTTGATAAATAAATCCACCAACATGAGCGACTTTCCCTCCCAAGTTGAATAATCTATGTTATAAATAGAGTATCCGACTAGAGATCCATCTGCAGCTTCTACAACCAGTGAGTTGAAAGCTTTGTTAGCAAAATCCTTGGTGAGCCGTTCTTCGTCAATTTTCAACTTGTGAGTCATTTTTTCCCATTCTGCAAGTTCCTTAAAAACAAACGCAATTATTGAAAATACAGAAATTATTAAACTGGCTAGAAGCTAAAAGTTTTTTCGTTCTTTTTTCGTACCAATCTTACGACAAACTTCGGTATAGGTATGGGTTATTTTAAGAGATATCAAAAAATGTTAACAACAAAAATAGTAGATGTGTTGAAGGTCCATATTTTGAAATTATATGTTTGGTTTGTAACGGAGTTATGCAGCACTCTGTCTAGTTCAAAATAATCTCAAAATAGGGACCTTCAACACATCTACTATTTTTGTTGATAACATTTTTTGATATCTCTTAAAATAACCCAGATATCGAAGTTTGTCGTAATGTTGGTATAATGAGATAAAGATGATATTTGAGATAGGAGAAAAAAAATCGCCCTATATTTCAAAAATGAAACAATCTGGTTGAACTACATTCTATCTTATCTAAATTTTTGAATATCTTACAAAACCATCAAATTCTGGGACATTATGTACATTTAATATTCTTAATAAGCCCTAAATTTATTATTGTTAATATATTGAAAAACTCAACTTGAATATTACCCTCCTGCACTAAAAAATCTCGCGATAATTTTAAAATTCGTTGAAATGTCGCGATTTGGACAAGATTCTTTGAGTTCTATTCAAGCAAAAGTGACCGAAAGTTAACCCAAAAATACAATACTTTCATTTTTTCTACTCGAGAAATATTCTACCGAATTACACTCGTGCATCAAAATAGACATGATAATTTTTTATTCAAGCATGTTGTCAGTAAAAACTGCATTCGGTTTCATATTTTGTTAAAAGAGCCCTTCTCCTTCGAAGTCAAAATATGAAAATAAACTCATGCAGTTATTAGAGAACATGCTTTCATAAAAAATTTTTGGTAATTTTGATACACCTGTGTAATTACTTCCGAAAATTACCTGTATTCATTTGAAAATATCACTTCAAACCCTTAAACTAGTGATGGAAAGCATATTTTAAAACAAGATGTTAATTTTAAAGAATAAACTTTGTGTTCAAAGCAGTCAAAAAGTCACTTAAATTTTATTTACCGATTGTTAAACTTGTTTTTAATTTTTTTTAAATATAATTCTTACCTTTATCATTTGAAACACCGCCTTCATGTCTTGAATTTCAGCTTCCCGTATGACAAAGTTTGATATACCGTTGGTAGACATACCGTTAGTAGATTTACCGTTGGTAGATATAACGTTGGTAGACATACCGTTAGTAGACATACCTTTAGTAGATATACCGTTGGTAGATATACCGTTGGTAGACATACCATTAGTAGATATACCGTTGGTAGAAATACCGTTAGTAGGTATACCGTTGGTAGATATACCGTTAGTAGACATACTTACAATCTTGATTCTGGAAAAAAATTTAAAAACTATTTAAAATTTGATAAAAACTCGATTTTGAGAACCCATTTTTTGCTTATTAATTGTGAATTAGATAAACAACAATTTATATTCAAAATAATATGTCTAATTACTTTCACTATAACTAAAAATTTTTAAAAAATTTACTTACCACTTTACAACACGACTTGTAAGTAATACAACGACTGAAAGTCTAATACAGACATTCTACTTGACTGTAAATAATTTTATATCCAAAATACTGACCTTTACAGATAACGAAAATCCCCATACCAATTGAATGTTATCTACAGATAGCTCCAAGAATTATTTTTCATCAAATTTCTTTTATTAAATTGCTTTATAACTATTTTGATAATATGTAGATCACGTGTTCCAACACACAATAACATTTTTAATCGTTTTCTAAGTAAGTCCACATTTTCTGGTCAATATTATACTATGGGTATTTCCGTCCAAATAAATGAATTGCAGGAACAGTTGATAGTACAGTTTTGGGACAAACATTTTTGTAAATAGAAACCTGAAAATTATTTACAGACTTTTAGGTTTTCCTTGGAATTTATTATTGTGTTTTATATACTTAAAATTCTAATATCTTAGCGAACACATCATGTCAAATTGAACATAGATTCGAATATAATAAAGATTTGAACAAATTAATTTTTTTTAATTTCATCAGTAAGTTTTTTTTATTGTTCAACATTATAATCACTCTTGTGTATATCAAAAGACCAAAAACATATTTTTGTTTGTGCACTCTTCCATCTATGTAAATATTATATACTTAAGGCACAAATTTCTACATAGGGTGGTGGAAAGTGTTGCAGAATGAACAAGATACAGACTAAGTAGAGAGGGAAGCATTGAAAAAAAAACCACCTCCTCACTTCTTAGAAATCAGACAACCTGGGACATGCCACAAGACAGTATGATGAAAAGTATAACTTTTCAAAGAAATTCGATATGGAATTAACAAACAAGAAGGCATGGGATCCAAATACCATTACCAGACTTGGAAAGAATGCCATTCAATGGTACAAAGACGGCTCAAAAGCGATAGAAGGAACTGGAATGAGAGTGTTCGAGCCAGGAACCAAACACTCTGAAAGCTTGGGAAAAACCCCAAGTATCTTTCAAGCGGAAATCCAGGCCATAAGAAAGTGCGCCCAGTTCAATATTGATGAAGGATACAGAAGACAAAGGATTATCATAATGTCGGATAGTCAAGCAGCCATTAAGGCACTGAGCTCTTGTGTAATCAGTTCCAAAATGGTGTGGGAATGCCTAGACAAACTCAATGAACTAGGCGAGAACAATATAGTCACCTTACTATGGATTCCGGGACACACTGGAATAATAGGAAATGAAATAGCAGATGAACTAGCGATGAGAGGGACTGAAATTCCTTTTTGGGGGCCTAGTAGGGCTTATACAATCAAAGATTCTTCTGGGTGACCACAACCTGTTGAGATAAAATGAATGCATAAGTCAAAGTAAAACTGCGCTAAGAGTTTCAACATGGATCCTAATGGGACATTTTCGTTTGAAGGGGCACCTGAAAAAACTCAAAGTAGTGGAGAAAGAAGAATGTAGATTTTGTGGCATAGAAGATGAACCGTTTTCACATACTTTCCAACTGCACAGTAAGGGGGCACAATAGATCCTTTAGGTCTCAGTGAATGTCATATACACTTAAGGCAACTGACATAATAGTAATATTGATATAATTGAAAACATACGTTCCTTGTAAAAAATTAAATTCCAATTTTTATATAAAATCAATAATATACTGGTAAACATAATTATTTAATATAAATATTTAAATAATTTCAAATGACCTCGAAAACGCACCAAACAAGCTAATGATCTTATTGTTTACGTTCGTTAGAATTTGCGTACTGCTATACCCTGTTTTGTTTAATTGCCGTTAGTTCTTTGGCCACTTTTATCATAAACATGTTTTCTCAAAGCTGTACCTGGTACATGTACGCATCAGGCAAACTAGACGACTGCCTAGGGCGGCACAAAATGGAAAAAAATAAGAAACAGCCACGCCAAAATAAATATTTTCAGAATGTAATGAAACACAAGTTGCAGGGCGGCAGATATAACCTTTGCCTAGGCCGGCAAAAGTGCTAGTGCCAAGCCCTGTTGAAATATACTTTTGACTATAAATAAATTTCATGTGAGAAGTATGTAGAAGAATGTTCCATTTTGTTTCTCCAATTCACTGAAACATATTTTTAAATTGTAGCGAACCCTTATATAGGTTTAATTGACATGGGTGGCAAGGTAGCGTGGCCGAGCGGTCTAAGGCGCTGGTTTAAGGCACCAGTCTCCTCGGAGGCGTGGGTTCGAATCCCACCGCTGCCAACGTTTTTTTTTTTGTTTCAATTTTCAATGATCTTTTTATTGTTCTTTTATAATACACTCAATAGCCTTTATGGTGTGCGTCATCGTTTGTGACGTATATCCAAGTTTTTGGGTATGTCGTTTAAGGTGATATCAGACGGTTCACTCGAGTGAATATTTACCCAAGTGAATGCTTCATTATTCTTTCATTTCATGTTCACACGACTTAGTGTGAATGAAAAAGAAAAGAACATTCATCTGTTCTTCTTCAAAATATGTCGTCGGGTGATGTAGTGCGTCTCGGAATCAGTTTAATCCGAGTGAACGTTCTCTTTGTATACAGACGGTTCACTTTTCGTTCATTTTTGTCCTTCACTCGGTATCTTTCACTCGAAATGATACATCTGAACTCAAAATGCAACAAGAGTGCTGAATGAATTCATTAATGAACCGATCCAACGATGTTGGATTTTTTCATTCGGTATCATTCACTCCGTCAGAATGAACGAAAAATGAACCGTCTGCACACAAAGAGAACGTTCACTCGGATTAAAGTGATTCCGAGACGCACTACATCACCGGCGACATATTTTGAAGAAGAACAGATGAATGTTCTTTTCTTTTTCATTCACACTAAGTCGTGTGAACATGGAATGAAAGAATAATGAAGCATTCACTTGGGTGAACATTCACTCGAGTGAACCGTCTGATATCACAATCCAACATCTTTGGATCGGTTCATTAATGAATTGATTCAGCAATCTTGTTGCATTTTGAGTTCAGATGTATCATTTCGAGTGAAAGATGCCGAGTGAAAGACAAAAATGAACGTTTTCAACCAAATTCGAAAAAGGCTGTGATATTAATAATTACCAGCCTCTTTTTCTACTTGAAAATACTTGAGAACTTGCAAAATGCTTATGGTTTTTCGTGTATCTAGGAATATTTTTGTATTATTCAAATAAATATAACAATAAGATTAATATTCACTTTTGCCGTAAACAACACATTACAGACCTGACGAGAACTGTCAGTGTGACAGTGGAAAAAGTCGTAAGACACATTGTCAATACCAAAGGTACGTCTGCATCTTATTTTGAATGATGTATAACAATATAATAAAAGTCTTGCAGAAAGCATCCTAATGTTTTAGTTAAAAACTATTTTTAAATAGCTCAAGCGATTTTACACCAAGTTAGCAATTTTAATATCATAGGTAGCGTGGCCGAGCGGTCTAAGGCGCTGGTTTAAGGCACCAGTCTCCTCGGAGGCGTGGGTTCGAATCCCACCGCTGCCAACTGTTTTTAGTTAGCAAGTTACCAAGAAATTCTATTTTAAAATAATTGTGAGAAAAATATTCCTAAACTTCTTTTAAATTTTGAAATAGCATTAAACTGTATCGTCTTCAGTCATTTCTGTTTATTTCTTAATATTTGAAATTTGCAGTAAACTTGATATACATAATACATAAAATACAATGACTAATAAATCAAGCACGAACTTAGATTTTCTTGGAAATGGAAAGCCGAGTTACAGGAAGTTACTTGGGGAAACGGAATAAAGAAAATCCTGAAAGTCTCGAACTGATATTAGCCGGAACTGCTGCACAAAAAATAAAAATTATGAACTAACAAATTTCATTAAAAACTTTCTCTTAACTTGAATTCATTTGAAAATGACATGGGGTGTTGGGAGAATTGCTTCATAGTCAGGTGGAAAACCAAAATATTTCGTAAGCATTCGTCTTGGAAAAATTGCATAGAAAAGATACTGGGTGAAGAAAAAGTGAAAAAGAATGAGAAAACCAAGATCTTAAATAAATTGAAATTAAACAAAGCTGATTTAACTATCCATTATAAAATATGAAATCTAAATGTTGATTGGCGTTGATTGGTAGTTGAGATTGAATGTCGTTGAAAAAAATGATGGTAATTATTGCAGGTTCTTGCCTAACTAACCAATTAAATTTGAGCCAGTTCGAAGGGCTTTGTTACCTTATTAATCTTGAGAAAAACAAATTTTGGCATAACTAGAAAAACAGAAAAAGCTATTTTAGGGCGCCACTAATTTTCTTTCCTAAAAGAAAATTAGAAAGAAAATCAAATCTAAAGGTCAGCTAACTTTCAATCTGTTTAAAAAAAAGAACTTAAAGTTTCTGTATAATAAATAAAACTAACAAAGTAAAAAAATGTATATAATTACGGTTTTTTCAAATTTACATAAAAAAGGGTTAGTAGCAAATAAAAAAAAATACTTTTAAAAGTACAATTGTTTGAAGATGAAGATGATGTTGATAATGAAGATGATGTTGATGATGAAGATAATGTTGATGATGAAGCTGTCGATGTAGGAACTATGGATTGTCTACAGGATCCGGTATTCAGGAAGCTTCCTGTTAATCAGGAACTGTTTGTCCCACAGGTACTTGTCTGTCACACAGGAACTGTCACAAAACAGTCTAACCTATAGAAGTGAAAGTCTAATAGGATTACCTAGAATGAAAAAATGAGGTGTCAAACCCATCCACCTGAAGCGCTAGTTGCAATTTAGTTGTCGAAATAGGCAAGGCAGCCGAGGCCGAAAAACAGACTAAGGGAAGAAAATTTCAGCGATCGCTGTGGATGGGCTCAGAACTATTTCATAGCGCTTTTTTTAATGGAAGTTTTTTTTTTTTTTTTCTTATTTTTTGGGAATCAAACCACAATAATGTTTTTTACTTCGACATTATTGTGGTTTGATTCCCAAAAAATAAGAGAAAAAAAGAATAAGTAATGCCACAAGGAACTGTTCAGCGCTTAATTCCTTTAGTTTTGGATTGCGAATAAAGGCAACCCATTCATTCAACAACAAAGGCTCATGTTTGGGAAACCTATGTCGTTTTGATGTAATGTCTGTACACCCAAGAACGCAACACTTCACTCCAACCATTATAAAGTTATTATAACATTATGATAACACTCACACTTGATAACACTTACAGTACCTAATTGAAACACAAATAGGTAACAGCAGCAAATAGCAAAGGGAAACAACGGTAACAACAACTATATGACAGCTATGATGAATTTTAAAATCTTTTCTTCTTTTCGTGCTAAAGTCCTTAGCTGTCAGGCCTGTTTCGACAAATCAATTGCAACTAGCGCTTCAGGTGGATGGGTTTGAAACCTCATTTTTGTATTCAAGGTCATCCTATAAACTTTCACTTCTATATGTTAGACTGTTTTGTGGGAACTGTGACCCAGAAACTTGTCTGTCACACAGGAACTTGTCAATGTCAAACTTGCCAAAGTATACATTTAGAACAGACGTAGCAATGCCTAAACATTCGACCGCCTTATTTGAGGTCTGTTTTTCATTAAATATAGATTTGGTACTGTATACCCGATTATTTAAAAGTACTCACCTTTAATGGATTTAAATGTGAAATTAAAAGTAAAATGCTGTTTACTAGACAGGCTCTTTAACTAACTAAGCCACGGCGCCAGTTAATGTATTTGCTCTAGTAGAACGTTTCAAGCAAAAACGATAATATACCTCATGCATTTTTTTAAACAATGAGTTCAAGATTCAATAACCTCTATAATTTTATTACTATACACTGTGTTGTTTATAAGATGCGACATAGTGATTCCTGTACAAAACTGTCAAACTTTTTTACCAAATAGCGTTCATAAAAAATAATAGCAGATTTGGAAAGGTCGTTGATAAATAAGTTCAAATGCACTTTTAATGTTCCTAAATTTGCTCTGGTTTAATAAAATATGGATAGTTATGTTTCAAAAAGTCGAACTCCATTTTCACACCACGTAGGAGATAGCCAGACGGGTAGACGCACGGGAAATTTGATAGTTAATCGCGGTTCGATTCCCCGCTGTGGTGTTTCCAGCATTTGAAAGTGTTATGAAAATGATGTACTACAGCTACATTCACTTATTTCCAACACACATACGGAAAACTTGGATATTTACCAAAATAATTTCAGTTACTAGGCACTTTTACGACGCGTTTATAAGACGTCGTCCTATATCCCTAGATTTTGAAGCACATCCTCGATAAGCACAAACACTCCCACCTTGGTTGCTAGCCATTTTTGTAACCACAAATATGATACGCGATAAATGATAACACAAAACACAATCAAATCATTAAAGTCCCAAAAAAACTATTCAAAATAAATTATAAAAAACACTTAATTCACTTTACAAATTCAAAACAAGCAACTCCTAAAAATTTGGAGGTTGACAAATAAAAAGCCAAGCTTCGTGCATGTGCAAAGAAATTTCGTTTTGTCAGAACGCTTGAAAGACGCTTCTGTGTAGTTAAGGTGTTCTGTGGTAATATTAAGCGACTTAAAAAAATGACATATATTGAATTTAAGCACTTTTATTTCTCAACATTTCTCTACTAAGCACACTTATTTGTCGGCGTATGTTCACAAAGCAAACTTTTAGCCAAAGCCTTCAACCTATCGACCAAACCAGGCTGATAATCCTTGCACAACGGCGCTGCAATACTCCAACACTCGTTCACGGCTTCAAAGTTGTTTTTGGTAGGTGAGCACCCACCGTAAGTAACTGGTACACATTTTTTAACTTTATGATTCCATGTATAAACGACTTCTGGCATTAGGCATGTTTTGGTTTCAACAGGTGCCAAACAATCTAAAAATTGAATTTA
>CAJUYG010000148.1:321096-340890 GCA_910591675.1 Galerucella calmariensis | reverse complement strand
CTGTGTATACCAATGCTGTAATTGGTTTTGGAATCAACCAGTAGATGGATCTCATGCCATTGATTCCAAAGAAAGTTTATAGCTTTTATAATTATAAACAAAATATACTAATTACAGTTAGGTTAAGTTCTATGTGAGTGGGGATTTCTCGCCACCTTGCGACCTTCGTTAGGTCTTTTGTGGCTCACCTCTAGGGATTATAATTCACCCCACAAGCCTGTGCTTCTGACGAAGTGGTTGTATTTGGTGATACTTGTTTGAAGTCCTTCGGCTCTAAGGTATACTTTGGCAAGTTTGTCTGAAGCCGTGAAAGGAATGCTGTCGAAAACATTCAATATTGCCACGTTTAACTATAAAAAAGCTAAAGTCATAAGTATGTAGTGATAATAATTAAAAAAAGAACTTTTTATTATTAACAATATGATTAAACGTTAATTCTTTAATGTGCTTGTTTCCTTGGATTTTTTCTATTAACATTATTTTTTCAATTTATGAATATTAAAAGATGAGCACTTTTCCAAATTTGTTATGGACTTCTTCAAGCTCTGGCAGCGTTGTACGAAAAGCATAATTACCACATCCTCCGAATTACATGATTGGTGATTTTTATCGAAAGGCCTCACCAGCTGACTTCTTCTTTCCTCTCACTTCCTCAATTGACTGATATTGATTTATCCAGTGGCGTTGGTATTGTCAGTGACATGTGTATTTTCAGTTTTACTTGGTAAAATAGGTACCGTACGCCATTTGTACGTTTATGACAGATACCGCCATGTTTCCTCGCCTCTTACCGATGCCCCGTAGCTGCAGATAAACTTGCCAAACTATACTAAAATTGAATATATTATACCTCACCCTGCCCAAAGCTGGGCATGACCTACCGTATTTTTGACACCATAATACGATCCACCGCACCACCAACAATTATACAGGGTGATTCGTAAGTAATGGGCCAAATTATAAATCTACGTTCAGAAGGCCAAAATAATAATATTTTCATTAACAGTAATGGGTCTTAGTCTGCTCCTTACTGAGGTACAGGATGTTAAAGCGAAAAAAAATAAAATAGATTTTTGTTAATAGATCAGCTACTTTTCTACATAATGACTTGAAAATTGGGTATGAACTAGTTTTTGTAAGGGTAAACAAGAATGTGTGAGAGGATTTGAGTTAACTCGTAGATCTCGCCACATGCGCCATATGAATTAGATGAAATCAGTTAAAACTTTTTTATCGCTCATTATTTTACAGCTTACTAATTCAATTTGGATAGCCCCATTATTTCTGTTGAAAAAAGCTATACTTCTTTGATCTTCAAAATATTAACGATTTTCAAGATATTTAAATTTTACTAATTCACTACACCACATTTCACGGTGGTCGTCGTAGCATTAATCTGTTAAGACACAAGCATGCCATGGAATGTTGACATTTACCTAACCGTAATTGATAATTGGTAATAATATTAAAATGACACCATACAAAAATTACGTAATAAAACACATTTATTGTACGCCAGTTAATAAAACGAAGACAGCATTAGAACAGACTTGAACTAGGACCACTTACAACTCTTATCAAAACCTACTTGTTAAAGTTGTGCGAAGTTAAATTAAATTTAAGCTTAATTATGACCTACTGCAAAAGATTTTCAACATGGCCACCACCAGCATTTATACACGCATTTAACCGTTTGGTTAAGGATTGTCTGACTTTAAAAAATGTAGCAGGATTATTTCGTATTGAATTGGCTGCATCTTGAATTCTATTCCATAACTCGTCTCGTGTATTTATAGGTTCAGCATAGACCATTGATTTCATGTAACCCCACACATGAAAATCAAGTGGATTGAACTCGGGACTGCGAGGTGGCCACTGAAATTCACTACGACGTCCAATCCAACGGTGAGGAAATTTTTCATTCAGATGTTCGCGCACAGCAAGTGAAAAATGTGGAGGAGCACCGTCTTGCATGAACCACATATTTCTTCTTAGTTGTAATGCAAGATCTCCCAAGAGGTCGACTAAGTCATTATTTAAAAAATTCAAATATGACTCTCCATTTAAATTAGGAGGTAATTCAACTGGGCCCAGTAATGTATTGCCTATTACACCGCAACACACATTTATTTTAAACTCGTGCTGGAAATGTCTATCTTTTTTTAAACGAGGGTTTTCGGTTTTCCAGGCATGACTATTTCGCCAATTAAAAACTACGCGTCTGGTAAAGGTTCATCCGTGAAAAGAATGTTATTTAGGAATGTTGGATTATTATTCAATTTTCCTTTTAGCCACTGACAAAATTGAACTCTGACTCGATAATCTCTTGGAAGTAAATTTTGCACAGGTGTAAAATGATAGGGATATAAATTTTCCTTGTGCAAAATTCTAATCACGGACGGTTGGCTTATTCCAATAGCTGTAGACAATCGACGAGTGCCTATTTCAGATTTTTGCGCAATTCTTAACAAAATTTCATCTTCTTGCTGCGGAGTGATAATTTTAGGACGCCCTGTATGATATTTTAGACGAAATGAACCTGTTTCACCCATATAAGATGGTGAATAGGAAATTTTACCTGTGCGTTCATAAAACGTTGGAGGAGATGAAGAATTTATGTCTCGTTTGGATCTTTGTTCTTTAACGGTTGAAGCAGTCGATACATTAATTACGAATAATATTGATCCAATTAAATATAGGATGAATGTAGCTGAGCACATCTGAAATTTAAAGTTGAAGCTTCGGTTGATAAATATACAGTGACATTAGAGTTTATCTAATAACTTTTTTGGTGTGCGTCATCGATTGTTAATGTCCTTCTAACACTTTAAGTTGGAAGAAATGTGAGAAAGGCAGGTATGTGATTGATCCTAATCAAAATATCACAATAATAAACCGTTTAAATGTATTACAAATCTTTGACTTGAAAAATTTGATTAGTTGAGGCTTATATAACGAGCAAGCGCGATCTATCAATCGGAAGAAATTTCACCATTCAAAGTATGATGTAGACGTACCTTTCGTAAGGGCAATGTATCTTTTTCCAATGTCCCACTGACAGTTCTCGTCAGGTCTGTACTTTGTTGTTTACGGTCAATTATTATTTATGAAAAGTGAATATTAATTTTATTGTTATATTTATTCAAATAATACAAAAATATGCATACACGGAAAAACATCAGCATTTTGAAATTTCTCAAGTATTTTCAGTTAGAAAAAGAAGCTGGTAATTATTAATTTCATGGCCTTTTCGAATTTTGCTGAATACTGAATATATGTCAAAAAATAGCAAATAAAATAAACGACATACCGAAAACCCGGATATATGTCACAAACGATGACGCACACCAAGGAGGCTATTGAATGTACTATACTAGCAAAAAATTTAAATTTATCGTCTTGTATCTTTTTCCATAGCAATCTTTTATTGAGCTATATGGTCCTATCGCCATATTTTCGTCCAAATAAATGTAGCATGCATGATTTTTAGAAAATTTGAACATTTTTCAAAAAAAAAAACGAAATGGTCCTTACCTTTTTGTTGTAAACACTAGCTATACATTAAATTGAAATACATGTTTATATAATATCTCACGTGGGTTTCATTTATCAAATAATAATTATATTTTCAATTTTCAATGCTCTATAAACATTTATGGTGCGTTATATTGCATTGAAAAAAATGTAATTTACTTTTTAATTTTAAGACTTACCAAGTCCATTTTATTTTTTTATATCCTAGATAAATTGTATGTGAAATGTAAATAGTTTTTTGTTAATATTTCACCACAAATGTACCAAAAAAATTTATAAAAATTAATGAAGCTTCCACTATTGACAGTTTTGATGGGATAAATTCTGTACATAAGGAAAGAGCTTTGTGAAACTGTGATCAGGAAAACCCTCCAGTCGAAATAAAAAGAGATATCTGTATCTGTAGAGTAGGGAGGGTGACTGTAGGCTCACAGCACTTAGGCTACATGTGACCCATTGTACCTACATCCTCCCGAGGAGTTGTCCTCCTATCTCATCGTCCATCCTGTCCTTCCCAGGAAGGTGGACAGGTTACTAGGAGACAGATACATCTCCTTGATATCGGCAGGTGTAGGCCAAGACTCACCGAACACACACTCTCTTATTGACGATAACTCCGGATACTCGCATAAGACATGCCTGACAGTTTCATCTTCCTGTTCACAAGAAGAAGTCTGCTAACTAGGAGTTTCGTAAAACGTTTCCAACAAATTACAATAAATAAATCAGTAAGGCGAACCAGTTGGGGAATGTCTGACATACCTCGCAGTACTACACTGACAAGATTCTCTCCAGGAAGTCGATTGTATCTATAAAACGTCTTGAATGCACAATCACGACCTCTAGAAAAGAAACGTTACAGCTTTTGACAAAAAAAACATTTTCCTGGATAACAATCTCTTTGAGATCGTCTGGCTTCCCAAAAAGAACTTATGGGAAGTCGCCGAGGACAGGATCACAGCACCAGCAGTTAAATGGTCAATCAAAACATTTCAAGTCACATTTCACAAAATAAAATAGTTATTTATGATACAAGTGCGTGAAGTTATGCTTTTGCGCACTAGTTGCGAAAATGCAAGGAACGAGCGTAGCGAGTGCCTTTTTCGCAACGAGTTCTCAAAAGTACTTCACGCACAAGTGTCATACAAAATTTTATCTACGAGCACGAAGAAAAAATTAAAAAATGTGCTTTGAAGGGGTTAAAAAACATAAAAATGAATTTTCTACAAACAAATATATACACAACGAATTCTAATTATTTAAAATCATATTTACAGTAAAATGAGGACAATTATTCAAATTACTAATAATAACATTGGGTAATTTGTCTTTTTTTAAAGTAACAAATATTTTTCACTATGTCTGACACTTCTGTCAAATTAACTGTCAGCACAAAAGTTTTTACAACAAACGACTAAATTCAAGGCAACTAGATAATCACCTAGCTAAAAAAGAGTGTTAAAATGATAACTCCATTTAAAAAGCATTGTTCATTTACGCACGCTTATAACGTATGTATAATGTATGATTTCACACATTTTTTTGGTTTGTAAATGCCTAATTTTAAAGGTGATCGTAGATCGTAGTACTATTCGTCTGTTATTTTGTCTGAAAGAGAAAATAATTTCACACCTACAAGATTGTACTTCCGTTAAATTATTTTTTTTTCAATCCTTTTGGAATACCCTATAAATAATTTTATTTCACCAGTAGTCAATAAGTTCAGTACCAGTATCACCAAAATTTAGTTGGCCAGCTTTGTATAACTATCTTATTCTGGGATTATTGAATTATTGATAAAAATTTCACTGAGTTGAAGGTCATTGCGTAATGCTTTATTTGGACAAAGTCTATTAGCAATAGATATGATAAAAAAAGATTATTAGCGTAGGTCTGAGCAAAAGAAAAATTTCATAATAATTTAAATTGTTATATTATTATTCAGTGCTATTCAAAAATCCCCTCCCCCTCTCGTATCTTTTGAACGGCTACACTTACATTAATAAAATTTGGAGGGTGAGAATAAAGTGTTGTAAACTTCTCTACGAATGGTAATAGGTGACGTAATAGTGATAGATGACGTCACAGTGCAACTCTGGCCAATAATTTTAAATAGGACCTTATGGCAAGTGATTTCTCGTTTGAGAGGCATTGACATTGGCTACATAGCCATATTAATTTTGTTTGGGTTTAAAATAATTTTGACGGATAAATTGAATAAATACCAATACCTATTATTAGTTCACATTTAAATATTGAAGATTTTTCAGTCCGCCTCTGGTTAGTTGTCAAAAAAATTGACGTTTTTGATTTAATAGTATTTGTTGCTTTGCAAAGTTTTTCTAAATAGCTTGAATATTTAATTTTATTATTGTTTAACGAGACGTTTACGAGTTTACAGCCGACCAAGTAGCAGCTATCTTAATGATTGGTGAATCTAGAAAGGATCTCCATGAAGCGGAACGTTTATTTGAAAGATACCCAGATCGTCCTATCTCGAGAACTTATTTGAGGGAGCTTTTTCACAAGTTTGAAGTAGTAGTAGTAGGTAGTAGGTAGTGTTCAAGATGCCAAACGATCTGGTCGACCAACATTTAGTGATGATAAAAAAATTGATATAGTTGCTGAAATGGTAGTAAACCCTACTTCTTCTTCAACTAAAGTTGCGTCTATCTGTGAAGTAAGTGAAAGTACAGTACAGAGAGTGTTGGTAAAAAATAAATTTTATCCATACAAGTTAAAAATGGTGCACCACATTTCGGATGACGACCCCGACAGAAGACTCGAATTATGTGAATGTATGACACATAAAATTAGTCAAAACCAACATTACACAAAAATAATTTGTTTTAGTGACGAAAGTGCTTTTTGCCTCAATGGAAATGAGAATACACAAAGTGTAAGTTACTGGAGTGACACAAATCCTCACACCTTTCGTGAACAACATACCCAATTTCCAGATGAATTCGGCCATCTGGAAATAACATTTCAACAAGATGGTGCTCCTGCACATTATTATGTTGCAGTAAGACGTTACCTGGACGAAGAATATCGAGGTAGATGGATCGGCCGGCGAGGTCTGACACCAGATCTGACACCATTAGACTTTTTCTTATGGGGGTACTCGAAATCCAAGGTTTATACTACGGCACCAGATAGCATTGGCGTTTTGAAAGAAAGAATTATTGAAGAATGCAATGTAATTTTAGCTGACACATTCGAACGAGTACGACAAGAGTTTACTAATAGGATGTATTACTGTTAGGAAGTAGACGGAGCACATTTCGAACACTTGCTATAAGAATCCATTGTTGATATTTGATTAATTAAATTTAAAAAAAAATAATTTCAATAATTTTGGTATTTATTTAATTTATCCGTCAGAATTAGTTTAAACCCGAACAAAATTAATATGGCTATGTAGCCAATGTCAATGCCTTTCAAACAAGATATCACTTGCCATAAGGTCCTATTTAAAATTATTGGCCTGAGTGGCACTGTGACGTCATCTATTACTATTACGTCACCTGTTACCATTCGTAGAGAAGTTTACAACACTTTATTTTCACCCTCCAAATTTTATTAATGTAAGTGTAGCCGTTCACAAGATACGATGGGAGGAGGGAACTTTTGAATAGAACTGTATATCATTGTTATTTTTAATAAGTAAAAAATGAAAGAATATGTATACTTTGGCAAGTTTATCTGAAGCCGTGAAAGGAATGCAGTCGAAAACATTCGATATTGCCACGTTTAACTAAGAAAAAGCTAAAGGGCTAAGTATGTAGTGATAATAATTAGAAAAGGGACTTTTTATTATTAACAATATATCGTCGTGGTAAATGCAGTAGGTCGTATGTCAAAAATATCGAACTTTTCAGAAGGGACATACGACTGTTTGTCGCGGCCAAATCACACTGTGATTCGATTCGCCTTTTTGCAGGAGAGGGACAAAGTCGATTTCCTATTTGACCACCGACATAGGATCTATTGCAGGTTGTGTATTTGACTAAATTGGTCAGGTTAGTGCAATAAACGAAAAAGTGTTTTTTTTACATACGCCCTATTGCATTTACCACGACGATATACAATATGATTAAACGTTAACTCTCTAATGTGGTTTTATCCTTGGATTTTGTCCATTAACATTATCTTTCCAATTTATGAGTATTAAAAGATGAACACTTTTCCAAATTTGCTACGGGCTTCTTCAAGCCCTGACAGCACTGTGCGAAAACCATAATGACCATTCCTTCCGAACTACATAATTGGTGATTTCTATCGAAGAGCCTGACCAGCTGACTCTTATTGTCAGGCGCCCGCGTGTGTTCTTCTATCTCACTTTGTCAATTGATTGATATTGATTTATCCAGTGGCGTTGGTATTGTCAATGACATTTGTATTTGCAGTTTTACTTGGTAAAATGGGTACCGTACGCCAGTTGCACGTTTATGTCAGATAGGCGCCAACCTTCCTCGCCTCTTACCGATGCCCCGTAGTTTCAGATAAACTTACCCAACTATAATTATTTGATACATTCCCAAAGCAATCCACTTATTATATAAAACGAAACGAATGTTTGGATACCTTCAAACGTAAACCAAGTGAATTTTTCAGTCGATATGTTTGTTAGTGAAGCTTGGGTACATCATTATACTTCTCTTGCCAATTGGTTCGCTTTTGCTTCAAAAAAATTAGTCGAACTACGTTACTATTTATTGCCTCATCCGCCTTATATACCTGATCTGACACACTCCGATTACTTTCTGCTTCCAAACTTAGAAAAAATGGATTTGTGGAAAACGATTTCGCACAAATGGAGAGGTGATTGCAGAAACAAACTCGAATTTGGCGGAGCTTCCGAAAGATTCTTATTTGGTTGCTTTGGAAAAAATTGGACATAGCTTTAAGAATTGAAAAACCTTCGCTCCAAACAATAATTTTATGATCTCATTCATTCATTCATACGTTTGGGTTGGGCTCAACAGACCAGGCACTTGAACTGAATCTTTGTACCATTGCCTATGGTATCTAACTACTTCCATTCCAGAAGCTTTGTGTCTTCTATATAGGCCACCAGTTTATCTGGAGGAATCTTCAGTAGTTGTGTTGGTTGTGTTATTTCCACTCCAAAGTGCTTCCGTCTGAGTCCTTATAGGTTCCAACAGAAGCAGAGTATGTAAATAGGTGTTTCATCGTAGAGTCCACATTTTTTGCACATAGGCTCACTAACTTTGCCCATCCTGTGCAGATGCTTCCTCAGGGTACAGTGGCCAGTCACCAGGTCGGCAAATGTCTTCAAATTGCTCTTACCCAGTTTCAATAGCCTGGGCGAGAGTTCCTTGTCTAACTCATTCAGTAAACTCTTAGTATGGAGGTGTCCTTGTGTCAGCCTCCATTTGAGTTGGTGTCCCTTAACTAGCCAGTTCCCGACTTCCCTCTCATGAATATATGTATGTATTTTGGGGTAACATTCACTAAGACATAATAGTTATTTATGTACCAAGGGCATAAATAGATGTTTATGTCCTGAGGGCGACGTCGCGAACCCGAGGGCTTCTACGAAACTCGGCCAAACTTTTATGTCATACTAGTTTGTTATTGCAATCCAATCTCAATACAAATTAGTATTTTAAAAAATCCGGTTTGAATTACTAACATTTCCATTTTATCATAAGGATCCGCAATCAACACAACCTCACACACACACACACACACACACATTTTATCATAGTAGACACTATCGTTGCTAGGTGAATTTTGACAAACGTAAATGTCATAAAATCAGAATAATTTTTATATGTGTCAAAGTTAGAAGTCTTAATGGACGAAGATTCTGGAATTCCTGACAAAATTGTTGAAAAAGGGAAGAAAGCAACTGAAAATCTGTTGCCAAAAAAGCCTAGAGAAGCTTACGACATGGAGTACGAAAAATCATTAAATTGGATGCAAGAAAACTACGTAAAAGATGTTAATGAAACTGTCAAACCTCAGTTTTGTCATAGTTAAAAGTGGCAATGTCGAATTTTTTCGACTGCATTCCTTTCATGGTTTCAGATAAACTTGCCAAAGTATAGGTGGATGAAGGATTCACAAAATCTACATTCTTCTTCCTCCACTATTTTGAGCTTTTTCAGGTGCCCATTCAGGCGACAATGTCCCGTTAGGATCCCTGTTAAAAATCTTAGCGCTGTTTTACTTTGACTTATGCATTTATTTGTATTTGTAGTCGCCCGGAAGAGTCTTTGATTGTATAAGCCCTACTAGATCTTTCCAATGGTTAGATCTTCTCTTTTACTCGGCTTTACCTATTTCTTCCAATATTACATTGGGGCTGATTTCGCAAAAGGGTTCAAGCCCCCAGAAAGGTATTTAGGTCCCCCTCTTTGCTAGTGCATCTACCATTTCAGTTTCTTCTATTCCAGTGTGTCCTGCAATCCATAGTAAGGTGACTATATTGTTCTCGCCTAGTTCATTGAGTTTGTCTAGGCATTCCTACACAATTTTCGAACTGATTACACAAGAGCTCAGTGCTTTAATGTCTGCTTGACTATCCGACATTGAACTGGGCGCACTTTCCTATGGCGTGGATATCCGTTTGAAAGATACTTGGGGTGGTTTTTCCCAAGCTTCCAGAGTGTTTGGTTCCTGGCCCGAACACTCCTATCCTAGTTCCTTCTATTGCTTTTGAGCCGTCTGTGTACCAATGAATGGCATTCTTTCCAAGTCTGATGCTAATAATATTTGGATCCCATATCTCCTTGTTGGTAAATTCCGTAACGATTTTCTTTGGAAAGTTATACTTTTTCATCATACCGTCTCGTGGCATGTTCCCCTCTTATGTGATTTTATGATCTGTTAAGAGGTAAAAAAACAACTAATTAAATTTCAGCACTTTTATTTCGCAATGTTCCGTTAATAGTTACAGAAAGATGTGTATTTACAAAGAAAGAATTGAGTTGAAATTTGCAGTTTCTCCGACATAGTAAAACGCTGGCCATGGCATATCGGTCCTGCAGTACCCCAACACTCATTGGCGTTATGGAATATATTGTTGGTGGATGCACAGCCACCATATTTAACTGCTACACAGTTTTGAGCATTATGATCCCAGGTATAAACGATTAGCTCCAATGAGCATTTCGTTGTTTCTACAGGTGCTAAACAATCTGGAAATATATTAAAAATTAGGTGAATGTATAGGGTGAATTATTAAAAACTCTTACCTTCTCTTGTAAAATCAGGTGGGAGAGGCTGGAGCAATAGTGGCGGTATTTCGGAATCAGATACTTTGGGGAATGAACCTGTTGAACCATTTATTACGCATGATATTAATACAATTGAATATAGGACGAATGTTGTTGGGGACATCTGAAATTACAAATTAAATTTTCAACAATTTTGACTTCTCTAAGCACCTTCATAACTAAATTAAATGTACACTCTGAAAATTGACTTTTCCTACCTAAAAATTAAATTAAGTTTCACATAAATATCGGTATTTTCTAATTTCAGTATACTGGATACAAACCACAGCTTTTTTGTAACCTTCGTGATTTTTTTAAATATCATTGCTTATAATATTTAGTTTACTTTATGGCTACATACGATTAGTTTGCAATGTTACTGAAGACTTTGTGAGATGTCAAAGCTTCTGTCGGAATTTTTCCTTACATATTATGTGTCTACTAAAGAATATTTTTTTCTTTACAGAAGTATGGAAGTACATCTTCGTTAGTCTACCCCAGAATCTAATTTGGTAAGTGATTTTATATATAATATAGATTTCGTATAGAGTTCATATAATAACCTTTTTGGTGTGCGTCATTGATTGTTAATGTCCTTCTAACACATTACGTTGGAAGAAATGAAATAAAAGGCAAGTCTGTGATTAATCCTAATCAAAATATGACTATAATGAACCGTTTAAATGTATTACAAACGTTAAACCTACGTTTTGACTTCAAAAATTTGATTAGTTGAGGTTTAATTTACGCGCAAGCGCGATCTATCAATCGGAAAAAATTACAACACTCAAAATAGGATGCAGACGTACCAATCGTAGCGGCAATGTGTCTTGCGTCTTTTTCTCAATTTTTCCGAAATGAACGAAATGTCAAAAGTGACATTTATACTTCTCGATCAGTTTAAAATATATTTTGCATTTTGGTGAAATTGTTTTTATGCTATTTATTACTTTTCGACGTCTGAACGGTAAGTAAATCACTTACCGACGTGTTAAACTTAGAAACCTGACAACCGATGCTGTAAATAAACAAAAAAGATCAATCGCGCAAAAAAAATTATGGCAATAATAGTAAAATTTTATCCGAACAAATTCAAGTAGATCACCTGCACTGCGAATACCAGCTTCGCATAGAATTTTAATATAGCATCGGTGGTTCAGTGGTAGAATGCTCCCCTTCCACGCGGGCGGCCCGGGTTCGATTCCCGGCCGAAGCATATGAATCACTGCTTCGTAAACGAAAGAGAGACTCAGGAGAGAGCACACGCACGCAAGCAAGGCACATAACGAAGCAACGTAACGGTCAGATCTTTTGCGTCGCGACCCCCGGTCGTTCAAACATAACCTGACGTGTAAAGAACTAAAGTTCCAAAAAATAGTAAATAGAATAAACGCCATACCTAAAACCCGGATATACGTCACAAACGATGACGCACACCCAAAAGGCCATTGAATGTACTGTAATTGATTTTGATATTTTTTGAATATATGAAATTATTTCTGTTACAAAATAATTTTTCTACTCCTATACTTTAAGTTGTCAATTAAATGCCAATTTTCAGTTTCATATAGATAATCATTATAACACTGGTTTTCACTATAAAACTGATAAATTGACCAATAGAAATGTGGATTTTCAAATACCCAAGTAGGCAGACCCAATATTTTCTGTAGAATGTTTGAACAGTTTGACAGTGTTTTATGACAGTTCAAATCTTTTGCGTTAGTTTTTAATAGAAATGTCGAGCACCAGCCGAACATACTTAATGACCGAGGCAAATACATATTTAAAATTATTATTTATGTTTACAATAATTTTAACACTAATATTGTATAACAGTAACATACTTATACACTTCATGCTATAATTTCAACCGTGGTCCCGTGGCGCAGTGAGTAAAGGCGCGGCATAAGGTCTTTTTCGATCTGTACATTCCGGGTTCGAGTTCCGGGTAGTACATTTTTTTATATATATTTTTTTTAAATCAAATTTCTTCGTGGAAAGAAGAGTGTATGCAACTCTCATGCAATGGTTATATACACTCGCATTAACCATCGGACCATTAACCATTAACCATCATTACATGATCGTTGCATAATATACTATTAAAAAGTATGACCGTCTCAATTATGTTCTTTAATATTTCTTGAACTTCATTTTTGTCTGATAATGTATGAGGGAATTTATTATATTATGGCCATTTAAAAAAATGATTTGCGGTTTCCATGATAATTCATTCGAAACTTAATTTTTTCACAATTTTTAAAAGTGGCTACGTTATACACCCCTATTAAAATAAACCAAAAATACCTTACCTTTTTGCTGTTTACACTAACAATACAAAGAAAATTACAATAAATGTTTATATAAAATTCCCCGTGGAAAATACTTATCAAATATCAATTATTTTTTCAATTTATATTGCTCTATAAAAATTTATATTTTCTATTGAATTGAATTGAATTGGACATAAATATAATTTAATTCTTGAATTATATTATAAAGCCTTTTATATAATATTATCAGCCACAAGTGTGACACTATTCCTACTTCACCAGAGATGTAAATACCGTTTTCCGCCTTTCAAGAGCAGTGCCTCTTCAACGATGTGTCTTAAAGGTGATAACAGTTCATATGAATGACAATAAAAAGTAAAATAAAGCCAACAATTCCTTCTTGGTGCTCCATCAATAAAAATACTTATCAATAATCTTTAAATTTAACACCAAAAAAACAATTTTTAGTCCTGCAGAAGATTATAATCCGTTGGTATCAACACATACATTTTTACTCACGTCTGTCGATTGGAAAAAATGGAATTATGGATTGTCCCATCCCATTCCAATAAAAAAAATATATGAATTAGTTGGAATCGACACGTGTCTGTAATTCTCTGAGGGAACATGGACCTGGTCGTGACTGTGGAACTAATTTCCGGATTAGAAGTAGATGGGACGCTGTCTACGTTGTACAATTACGTACCAAAAAAATACAGTATGCTTTTTACAAAGACATTCTTTGTTGGTAAATAATAATTGAAGAAGTATCGTGTTTCAGTGCTCAGGCAAACATGTGACGATGTATGTATGTATGTATTTTGGGGTGTCATTCACTGAGACCTAAAAGATCTATTGTGTCCCTTACTTCTACATAGTTTCTGAGGAGAGTCTCAGAAACTAGTAGTTCCTTCAGTCCTATTTCCCAGGCTTCAACTTAGGTAAATGTTCCTCTTCTATCCAGTAATCTCCCAGGTGCTGTGCTCTAGGATTCTGAAGTGCTGTCCAGTTGGAAAGTATGTGGATGGAGGTTCCTTCTTCCATTCCACAAAATCTGCATTCTTCTACCTCCACTATTTTGAGCTTTTTCAGGTGCCCATTCAGGCGACAATGTCCCGTTAGGATCCCCGTTAAAACTCTTAGCGCAGTTTTACTTTGACTTAGGCATTCATTTGATCTCAACAGGATATTCCGAGATCCGTCAAACCACACAGGAGTTCGTCAACCGTCAGACTCCACATTAATGGGGATGCTACTCCTCCCTGTGGTCATCCTCTGGTAGTGCAGATGGAGAGAATGTCTTTGCTCGTCCTCGTCTCTGCTACTCTTGTGGTGAGCAGTTCCGACATCCATTTGGATGTTGTGCTGTCTACACTATACCTCTTCTGTTTAATGTTCTTTTGACAGCCCCATGTGGAGTATTGTCAAAAGCTCATTCTATGTCCAAAAATGCACATACTACAGTTTCTTGGCTGTCTAGAGCACCTCAGATATCCTCCGTCAGTTGTACCAGTGCAGTCTCCGTAGAAATGCCAGCCCGGTAAGCATGCTGACATGGGTGGAATTTTCTGAAGAATTTTCTGAAGCTATTTCTTTTAGCTTTTCCAATTTCCTTGTAGTAGGTGTGACGATACTGCAGGCATAAGCTGCAGCAATAGAGCACTGTGCAGGAGAGCCATTAAGGCAAGAGTTTGAGATAAAGACCATTGTCCAAATTTGGAGATGCTACGAGAGATCATAATAGATTTTCCTTATCCTGGTTACCAGGCCTATCAGATCACAAGGGAAATGGAGGGGCAGACTGCAGGAGAGCTATTGAGGCAAGAGTTTGAAATAAAGACCATTGTACATATTTGCAGATGCTACGAGAGATCATAATAGATTGTGTACTTAGCCTTGGTACCAGGCCACTCAGATCACAAGGGAAATGGAGAGGCAGACTGTACAAGGGAGCTATTAAAGCAAGAGTTTGAGATAAAGACCATTGTCCAAATTTGGAGATGCTACGAGAGATCATAATAGATTGTCCTTAGCCTGGGTACCAGGCCTCTCAGATCACAAGGGAAATGGAGAGGCAGACTGCAGGAGAGCTATTAGGGCAAGAGTTTGAGATAAAGACCATTGTCCAAATTTGGAGATGCTACAACAGATCGTAAAATATTGTGTCCTTAGCCTGGGTACCAGGCCACTCAGATCAGAAGGGAAATGGAGAGGTAGACTTTGTAGGAGAGCTATTAAGGCAAGAGTTTGAGATAAAGACCATTTTCCAAATTTGGAGATGCTACGAGAGATCATAATCAATTGTCCTTAACCTAGTTACCAGGCCACTCAGATCACAAGGGAAAGAGAGAGGCAGACTTACTAGCCCGAGACGGGACACCATTTGCTCCCACTGGTAAATAACCTTTCTGTGACCTAAGGAAAGCGCTGCAAAAAAAACATATGACACTATTTGGATATAACAGAAGTCTCGAGAATAGTGGAAAAATGGTTCAACGTGTTTCATACAGGGAAAAGACATCCTTTATTTGAGTCAATATCAAGTGGAGTGTCATTTCGTTGTGAGAACTGTTAATTCGGATAGATTATGTTTTTTATGTGCCCATTCACCAGTCCTCATAAGTGTGTTTCCTTCCAAATCATCTATCATTCCGTTTTTTTTATTTCAGTGTGTACTGAAATCCTTAGAATTTACAGAGCAAGTTAAACAGATGTGTAGTAACGTTTTAAAGGATTTTTTGTCATAAAAAATTATAAATTTCACACAATGATGAGAAATCTTGAAAACGGAGCGACTTAAGTAATTAATTTTCTGACATTTAGTTCGGAGGTCCAATTTTGTTGAGAAAAAAAAATTTAATGATTGATAGCTATTAATTGGTATCGACATTGAGTAATTATTCAAGAACGTATAATTATTTAAGAAAAATTATTTCTTAGGAATTGCAAACATGTTTTTTTTAGAAATTTCCCTCAATTTCACACCACGAACTAATTTCAAAAATCCTAATTCCTCAAATTAATCATCAATTTGTCACCGGATCGCTGCCCTCGAATATGCGTCTTTTAATCAATTTTAAATTGTTACCCAGTGACGGCGTAGATTTTTTTCGTATTAAACTGTAAGGATAACAAAATTGTTCCACTTCCATTATTATCTCTTAAAATCAAAGGTCAACAAAAAAGCGATACCGCTGCGGCTAGCGAGACATATCTTGGACCGCTAGAAACAACGCAAAGCATACGTGAAGAGATAGATTATATTTGTTAACAAAACCTTGAAAAATACCTTCTACGACTATGAGGATCCCCCATCTCTGTTAAAAAAAACTAGGAAATTGCCAAGTATACAATTACCCGATTAATTAAAATTAACGTTCACATAATGTTTACAAGCTTCTGCTGCGAATTATTCTTGTCAGCGGTATTCGCGACCGCGCCACGAACAAAACGTCTTAGTCGCCATTGTACCGGAAGTGACGCTGACTGATGATTTCACAGAGGACGCTGTAATAGATTTACGTCCCAAGCATAACCAGATGGATTGATATTCGATGATATAGTGCTGCCAAGGACAGCGATGAATGTAACTTTGATATAAACTAGGAATAAGTTACATTCTACAATTGATGTCGCGAAGATTTTAAGTCACGTCAAGTATTGAGGTTGAATGAGGTTTCAAATTTGAAAAATTTGTTCCCAGACATGATTATTTTATTATAGTGAGGATGTCCATGGCAGAAACAGACATACTGTTACGTAGTTATTATTTGTGACTATCAGTGACTTGCATTCCGAAATAATGGAGAACGGAGAGATTCCATCTCCCTAAGATAGACAATGGGGACAGTGGAACATGCTTATTTCTGTGATGATGCAGATGAGACGACATAACTCAGTATCCGCAATTGTCGGATTATCGTCCTCTAACGCCTAAAATACCTTAGAGTCTGGTCAGGTTACAGCTTCCTTAGAAGCATAAATCTTTTGGAAAAAAAAATGCAGGGCATACACAACAAATCTTATATGGGTCGCAGTGTGATAGATACCCGGAACAGTCGACTCCCCTCAAATATAATCTAATATAAATTTTATACACAGACCTTGTCTGCCTATGTGTGAATGGGTTTCTGTGTCTGTGTAGGGGCGTTTATTTGCCTGTGTGTGTTTGTTTGTCTGTACTTCTGTTTGTGACTGTGTCTGTGTAGGAAAGTGTCGTTTTTGCATGCGTGTGTGTTGGTATGTATGTCTATCTGTGAGTGTGTCTGTGTATTCCTGTTTGTGAGTGTGTCTATGCAAGAGCGTATAGTTAGGGAGGCGAGGTAGCTAAATGGCGACATTCTCGAGAGCCGTCGAGACCTATCAAAATCGAAAGATGAAGTAATTTCGAAAAGAAAAGCTCGTATGGTAAAAACCATTTTAGCGTGTACGGTTTTTCAAAAATGTAAAAAAACAGTTACTTGGGCATTCTCGAGCGCGTCAGATATTCATACCAGTAGGCCCCAAGGGAAGTCCCTTTAAAAAAACTGACGATTTCGGCGTGACGATAAGTTACGACAAATTTTTGAAAATTCAAAAAAAAGTTCTTTTGAAATACTCGAGCGCGTCAGATTTTCATAGGGGAGGTTTATCTCGGTATCCTCAAAGCAGATTTTCTCAATCTGACAAAAATGTTGGAGGGTTCTCTTAATCTGACCGAAAAAGGTTTTTTTGTTTCTGGACGGCATATTTCTGTGAAGCGCTCAGTCTGTATTACATGTTTATGCACATTCCTCTTTTTTGCTTTAATTCTTCACTTCGTGCGTCCAAAAAACAATTTGAGGCTATTGAATAATATAAATAAATGAAACTGTACATGTTATAATAATACTTTTGTATACAGATACGCAGGGCCGGATTTAGGGGAGGGCAACCGGGGCGAACGCCCCGGGGCCTCCACAAACGCGGGGCCCCCACAATAGAGACTTCGGGGAAAAAACTCTTCCAAACTCCAACTAGTAAACAGTAGTAAGCATCTTTTCCTTTGATATTTTTTTTTGCCCTTTTACCTTTACCTACAGCCTACAGTACTATGTACATACATGATAATTTGATTATATTAATCTTAAATAAGAGAAATCATTGATCTATATTTGTTCACTCCAATCAGGCAATCAGTGGAATATCAAAATCTCAAATGGCCCTGATAAGCACTTCCAAGTCACTACTCATCTTGAGGGAGTACCCCAATCGCTTAATGGCTGAGTGGGGTGGTACTTGCCCGCAACCTCGGAGGTTGGGTATTCGATTCCGTGTCTCGACAATTAAAAATTTCACCCTGTAAAATTCATAATTGACCATACATTATTTAGTTTGTTGGAATCGATTCATTAAGAAGATTTCAAAAATAAGCAAATATACAGGGTGTTTCATTAAAATAAAACAATACTGACTATGGCATACTTGCGTGAATCACCCTGTACATTTAAATTTATGTTTACATAACGCACAACTCAATTCAAAAGTTCACGTGTCTCGGCATTTTTTATAATTTTCTAAAACAATGACACAAAGAATTTTATTCCATGAGTGGTTTCCACACTGTACATAATATGAATTAATTGCAGTATATGAACAATCGGTCAATCGGTGTTCTTCAATTCTTAAATAAATCAATTATTATTGACTAATTGGTAATTTTTTTCATATTTATGTGTTTGTTCAATACTAAGGTAATCTACTTGGTTTCACAATAAATTATTTATTGAAACACTCGACTGAAAAAAAAAATAGTATACTTTATTTGGAAAATAATTTGGGGCGGCGAGGGGGCCTCCGCTCCTTTGTTGCCCCGAGGCCTCTGGTCCTCTAAATCCGGCCCTGCAGATACGCGTAACTTTTTCCGAGTCCACGAAAATTGTCGAGAAGCTTTAGAAAAAAAATTTGAGATATAATGAAAGTTGCATAATTTAATTCGTTGTTCCATATTAATTTTTTTAACACCCTCCGTTTTCGAGATATACTCAAAAAAGGGAGTTTTAGTTTTCATGATGCCTCAAGTCCAAAAGTTTTAACTTTGGACAAAAATGTAGATTAGTTAAGTTTAGTCTTAAAACACTAAGATCAACCCCCAATATTATTTGAATCTGACGCGCTCGAGTATTTCAGACTATCGATTTTTTTTTACTAATCTGATCGTCTATCCTAGGCGCTCGTTACTACATATAGAGCTAATACTTTCCAAAGTTGTTCTATTAGGTTTAAGGTATCTCCAACTGCCACGCTCAAGTATTCCCGAAAAATTCCCTATTCGCCTCCCTAACTATATATTTGTCTGCCTCCTTGTGTGTTGGTATGTTTATGAGTGTGTCTGTGTAAGTGCATGTCTTTGACTGCCTGTGTGTGTCGGTTTGTATGTCTATTTGCGAGTGTGTTTGTGTCTGATTAAGAGTGTATGTATGTCTGTTTGTGAGTGTGCCTATGCAAGGGCGTGTATTTGTCTGCTTCTGTGTGTGTTGATATGTTCATGAGTGTGTCTGTGTAAGTGCGAGTGTGTCGGTATCTAATTAAGAGTGTGTGTGTATGTCTGTTTGTTAGTGCGCCTATGTAAGAGCGTGTATTTGTCTGCTTCTGTGTGTGTTGGTATGTTTATGAGTGTGTCTGTGTAAGTGCATGTCTTTGTCTGCCTGTGTGTGTGTTTGTGAGTGTGTCTGTATAATAACGTGTCGTCTGCCTTTGTGTGTGTTGGTCTGTATTTA
>CAJUYG010000148.1:297917-321086 GCA_910591675.1 Galerucella calmariensis | reverse complement strand
ATTTTTTATAGCCACTGCAAAGTTTTTGGGAAAATATTTAATTTTCAAACAATCTGACGTAGCCTTAAATTTACTCAAACAGTTTTTGAGCGTTTCCCTATTGTATTTTTTTTTCATGACCGTACTTACTTCACTCAAAAAATCCATCATCAAAAAATATAATGTGCGTAAATAAATAATTTTTAATTGACGATTATTGTATAATATTCTGTTCTTTCTGCATTCATTTTTTTTTCGCAATTACATTTTCCGATGATTTTCGATGTTGTAATTAGAAAATTGACTTGTAGCGATTTTTTAATATATTTTTTTTAATTACAATTGACTATATTCTCAACTTGGTATATTGTCTAAAATTTAAATTCTAATAAAAATGAAAAATTACATTCCAAACAAAAGAAAAAACTAATTTGTCCAGAATTCTCCCATAATTTGATAATCTTCAAAATCATAACATTCCGCATTAAAAATAATAATAAATAAATAACAAAATTATTTAAACAGCATGACATTCTAATTTGGGGGATGATATAAAATATACTCGCTTTTTAGATCACCCCCTTATTAAAAAATTATTTTTTTTCATTTATTTATTTATATATAAAGTTACTATATAAAATTAAACTTATTATTTTATCACCCGATTTGTTTAGGTACTTAACTATATATTTAATTAATAAAAAAAAAACACCTTTGTAAACGTTATGATTTTGAAAATGTAAACAGCTTACTAAAAAACCTACCACCCCTCTAACAACGTAAAATAACAAAAAAAAAAGA
The DNA here is from genome assembly GCA_910591675.1 of Galerucella calmariensis. Lineage (NCBI taxonomy): Eukaryota > Metazoa > Arthropoda > Insecta > Coleoptera > Chrysomelidae > Galerucella > Galerucella calmariensis. Next base: position 320,306 of record CAJUYG010000148.1, on the reverse strand, counting down.
TTGTGTGTGTGTAAACACTGCCTCTTCGTTTTTTATACACATTAATAGGTACGTATTCATTGGGCGTAAGTAACTAAATATAGTAAAAACTAGTTTGAGAAACAAAAAATTAATCACAATTGACAATTTTCTGAATTTAATTATACAAAATATAAATCAGTTGTTTTACGATACAGGGTATTGAATGAAATTTTTAGTAGAACCAAAGAATACAACAGAGATGCAATCTCTTTGATGTTTTGGTAACAAAAATGCATGACCTTGAGATTGATAACTTGGTAAATACACTGAGAAAATGGTCGAGAAAATGAAATATGACAAGTATCTCATTATAAAAATGTTAAAGGATCGGAAGCTTCTTTTTTTGTTAAGCTGGTGCATTATTTGATAGAATCTTGAATGTTTATTTGATAAATGTTCACCTTTTACTACACATACTTTAAAAATTTGAACACTCATTTGATCTTGAAAAAATTGACGTCACCCAATCTGGAAAACAACATATCTTCAATTTAACAGAAAAAAAATTTGAATCAAACTGTTTTTATTCAACACCCTGTATCACCCGACTCTTTTATAATATGTAGTTATAGTTGGGTGTAAAATTAATTTGCACCATCACTAACAACTATACCAAATATGAAAAACTGTCTATTACAGTCGAGCCTGCAAATTGATAGCCAAGGCACTTTTTCGCCGAGGTGCATACTACATTTTTCTGTCGACCTTTACAAAAAATTACTAATTTCCGAATCAAAAAACAACTATTTTTGAAAACAAGTAATTTTGGTCAGATAAGTTTAGTCTCTGGCATCACGAAGAAATCTATTTATTTTATCTCGACTGAATACATTAGATTTTTTCGCCTTTTGTTAAAAAATGCAAGAAATTTCGGAAATTTAGATATGTTAAAAATGCTTACCTTCAAAAAAAGGCGATTTTTTATTCGAAAATTAGTAATTTTTTATGTAAAGGTCGAAGAAAAAATAATTTATTTATATTTTGCACATTTACCTTGTACCTGTTAATCGTGGTATTTTTTTCTTCTAAAACTGTTATTTTGACGTCTACTGCCATCTACTTAAAAAATTAATTTAATTAAACTAAAAGCAGTCAGATACCAGTAGCCGTCTATACATTAGAACGGAATAAAATCAACAGATTCTCCATTCCATTCAACAAATATACCCATTTTAATACAGATTGTTAATATTTTCATAAAGAAATTCCTATTTTAAATTGTATTTGTTCTTGAATTTAATTGCGTTTTGGCACGTGTATATTTTATGCAACTTTCATAGAACGCGAGATGATTTGCCAATGTCACTGAATCTAAAAAAAAATTAATAAATATAAAAATAAATATTGTGAAATTAATTCCAGTAAAAATAGTTAGTTGAAAGTTCTAATGGATAAAATGATATTTGTTGATTTTGTTCGGCCCTTCTACACATCTATAACAAATACATCAAACACTTTACAAATATTACAGTAAAAAAATATTCTAATTTATGATGATAAAAAGGTGCCCAAAAAACACTAGGCAAACAAAACTATAAACACGAATCATATGACCAGTACCGAATGACGAGAATGAAATGAATATTATGTATATATTTATAATATAATATAATATTTATAAAAATCAAAAATAATTCAACAAAGGTACGCGAAGCACCTAAAACTAACGCTAAACTATTTACAAAAAAAAATATATAATATTTATATTTTTACACAGAGCTCAAATACTTATTGAAATAAATAAATTTATCAACAACTTCAAGTGTTCAATGCAACAATAGTGACATTGTATAAAAAAATATTTTTTAAATCATATTCACATTTATTATCTTGAGGGTAAAGGCTGTCCCACACTTGCCCGTAAAAAACTGCACTTTTCGGCACGTCATAGACGACAGACGGGATAACGAGCAGGCGTTGCTTTCCAGCAACCAAACGGATCGGTCTAGTGGGTGCACCGTCATCAAGCGACTGCTTGTTATTCTGTTCAGAAATATGTTACACCAGAATCAGTTCTTGGGATTATAAAGAAGGTGCTCCGAGGACAAATACAAAAATGTGTGGAGGACATCTCCAAAGCAGGTACACAGTAAGACCTTCATAGGTGACACATGAAGGGTCGAAGCACTACTAAGAATCAGCCTAAGAAATATTACAGGTTATCTAACGGATCATGCCCCGGTAAAAGATCACCTGCATAAAATAGGGCTGTATAACGAGGATTTTGTGGCATGGAGACCGCGACCGTAAATCTGACTATGGGGCATTGGACTCGAGAAAATAAAAAATCTTCGAAGAAGCCTATGTGCCACCTGAAGCATATCGCACACATCCAGGAGACCTATATCGTCTACTCGAAGGTACAGGGATAACTGCATGGGTGGACTAAATGTGGGAGTAGAGTCCAATAAGCCAACAGGCTGCAGTACACCAGGCAGAGTAACGGCTCCCAGAAAAAAGAAAAAAGCCTTCAACATTTTGGAAACAACATTCTGGAGCATCGAAAACAAAATTTTGTCATCTTGTTCCAAATGTTACTAAACAATGTGGAATTCTCCAAGTACTTCGGCTTCTGGTTTTCAGGATGAACCTACGTTATCTTTTTCAGTTCCTTCTTAAAAATTCCAGCAAGTTCTTCGATTGAATTGCAGTGTCGCAGCAAGACACCATTTGTGTGTGTAGAAGAATCTGACTGTTGTCGCCGAAAACGTTGGCCAAGTCAAATCCGGTTCGGACCGTAATCGGACAGCGACGTGCCGGGCATGTGGGCAACAAGCTTTATTCCTAATGCAACAACACAGCTCAGCCTACAGATTTTGATTTGTCATCAAAGATATGAACACTAGCTCATCGAATCGGAACCGTCCAGCTAGCCTGTCTGGCTACGTATCTTCGAAGGGCCAAAATGAATGGCAGATCTGATTTGAAACAATCAGTAGTGGTTTCCGGACGGTTAACCGTGTCGATCAGTAGGCGCCCTGCTTAAATCGGAGAATATTATTCAGAGCCTTTAAATAGATGAAGAGATAATACAGGGTGATCATTCGAATTCCAACACATTTTATGAGCCCATAGCTTGGAAAACAATTTCTAATTCCTGAAGCCGCTTAGCTTCTCGATGTCATGACTAGTTCAGAAGTTATGCGCTGACAATAATGTACGGAATTACTGTAGTCAACGAATTGCAGTCTATCTTTTAAAGATAATCTGCTCCTTAACAACACCTTGAATTGCTATAAAACCATATATTTTTGAAAAGTAGAAACTTCAGGCTATCCGACGGTACAAAAACATACAGGGTGTTCCATTTATAATGTCTAAGTTATTGATCTCCAAAAAAAAAACAACTTTTTCCTGGAGTCTTTGGAAAAAATACAAAATTGGCAACAGCGTGAAAAAAAAATTCCTAATTCCTGAAGCCGTTCAGTCAAAACCGCCTGTCGATATCTTAATCGGTTTTCAAGTTATGGGCTCATAAAATGTGTCGGAATTCAAATGATCACCCTGTATTTTAAAGCGCACTACGTTTTGCGAATAGATGTTTGGGGCTAAAACAACCCAGCTCTGGTCAACTGGCACCTGTTAAAGTTTAAAGCTTTAGTGTTTTTGGTTACGTCGAACGCCTGTAGATGTCGATACTTGTATTTTTTATATTTTACGTTGTCAATTGTTCTATACATAAAAACATTATTTACAAATTTAAAATAACAAACTAATTCACACATGACTTAAAACTAGACTAGCGGCATTTTTAAAGATGAATTTACCAGCGTAGAAATATTGAAAGTTGCAGTCAACGAAACAAAGGGAACTTTAAATACAAATATTTGAACTCCGTTTAAAAAAAACCACTCGATAGTATATGACATTTTTTTGTTTACGAGATGCTGCTTCAGAATTGTTATATTTTACTCTTATTTTACACTATTTATAATCATCTGGCTTTAATTACAAATTTAAAAAATATTACTGGTATTTTTTTCTTCTTCAAGGGAATTTTGAGCTGCCAACCTTCAAGATATTTAGCTTAACCCTATAACAATTGGCATCAATGAACTTAAAAACTGTAAAGATAAATGGCACCAGAAATGAGAAATGAAGGCGAAGTTCGGTGACTGGCCAAAAATTTCAAATAACACCAACAACAAATTTTTTTGGATTTTTTATTTTATTGTTCAACACATCCTTATTTATAATCATCGAAATGATAAGAAAAATTAAGGATAGTGCTAGGAATAACCTCTGGAGAATAAAGGACGAGGAAAGATAATTATTTATATTAACAAAAAAAAGTTATTAAGAAAAATATCTAGATCTCTCTATAAGAGAGAAAAATTTGAATGAAATATTTAATTAAACGTCGTTCTGCTAAATATTAACTGAAGTCTACTGGTACTAAAAACAACCAAAATTTTAGACATAAAACTCCTTGTTCAGTTTTATTTGAAGTTAATTTTTGGCCCACCTCCAAATTATACTACTAACATTATTTCTTGTAATATTAAAGACATAAAAAGCATATTCATTTCTGTACAAACAATTATTAATGAGCATAACACGAGATCATTATAACAAGATTACACTGTCAATGGTTGCACAACAGATAGAACAGCGGCGTAGAACCAATTCTACTCAAAACTCGATTCTATGGGTTGCAGAAAATCATTTCCTGAAACAAAATATTTAAATTTAGCAAACAACACTATTAATTTGGTCATAAAAATGAAACATGGAATGGAAAAAATGGAAGAGAACAGCAAGTGGTTAAATGAGGAAAGAGGAAAAGGAAGGAAATAGAAAAACAAAAAAATTAGCGAGGGAGACGGAGGAACTGAAAAGGAGTTGAAAATGTTGGGCTACACTCGTTGGATGAAGGGGATAATGGTATTTAGTAGCACGCGTATTATGCTAACTCTGTAAACGTCTTAACCTTTGCAATTAATGGTGCTAAGGACCCATAGTATTATAGGCCAGACGATAGGGATCACAACTACAAGAAATTAGCAATACGGCTGATTTTTTTATAAGTACCTTAAAGTATGTAGATGAATATGAAAAAAAGTTTTCCTACGACCACATAGGAAAGTGACATATATCGCACTGACTAGTTCTATGGAAAGTGACCTTTATTCATACGCGTACGGAAAAAAATCTTATCCGTACGTGTGCGGATAAAAAAGCTGTCAAATTGAATGTTGAAATGCTAGTCTTTTTACTCCGCAAATTAATATGTATATGTGAAATGCTTATTTCCTAAGTTGATTTGTCCATATAATAATATAATATAATCTATTTATTTCATTTAAAATTAAAAAAAAAATACCGAGCCCGGACTCGAACCACCCTACTGCTTGTCAAAAATCGAGCCCACGGATGCCTAGACCTCTCGGCCATCCCACTGTTGTAGTTTATGGTTCTTGTCCAAGATACTAATAAGCGCTAAGGAAATATACACAACAGTTTATTTATTCTCCAAAATAAAATGTGTTTATAAAGACATTTATTGGACTTTCATGTTATTAAAACAATAAATATCCGTTTTCAATTATTTGAACAATGAATCCTTAAAATAGCTAGTTAATACTTTCAATCTCCTACAGGTAGGCAACAAGTTAAATATTAATTCTAACTTTTTTATAAAGGTACTTTTTTCCATTGCATAAAAATCACAATTTTCTGGGCCAATTTCAAAGGTAAGTAATCAAAACCATATAAAGTATTTACAAATACACATATGTAAAACCTCTCACATCTACATAAAAAAGCAAGATTATACATGCCTAATTTGGTAAAAGTATATCGCGTGGTCGTAGGAAAAATAGTGTACATAACTTGTGCGAAAGTGATTTTTCACACTCGTGGGATTGTCTCACTCGGCTGCGCTCGTGAGACAATACTTCCCACTCGTGTGAAAAATGTCACTTTCCGCACACGTTACGTAATATACTATTACCAGTCCATCATTTTCCCATATTGAGGAAAAGAATTGAAAAACTTTTTTTGAAATTTCTTAATATTTCGCGCTGGGAGGGAGATAGGAAAAAATACTATCTACCTTTGAGTAGGGGAAGTGCTTTGCAATAAAAAAGGTCTCTTACATTTTTTTCGTCCGAGCAATTGTTTGTCCGGAAAATATTCGGTAAACTAAGTATGTGTTCCGCATCCGTGCGACTCTATTTTCTGAAGCGCTTCGGAGTACATTATACTTTATTGTACAGGCATTGGAATGATTTTCCGAATGAGGAAAACTGTTATTCAGGAAGTCTGTTCCATAAATAAAATTTATGGAGAATTAATTTTTCCTAATTACGAAATACGGCACTTTTCATAATCTTGTAAATGTTAAGAATCTTGAATTTATAAGAAAATATATATATATATATATATTAAGTACTGTAACTTTAATAAAACTGAAGTCATTTTAATGGGGTTTGCGTGAATATGTTGGGGAAACTTTTAAGATCAAGCTTATATAAGCACAAAATCAATTGATTTACATAAACTTTTGGATTCAATGATTTTTTTGTATTATATTCGAAAATAGCAATTTTTATAGATTCGGGCAGAAATTAGGTCTTCCGCCGTGCAGTAGAGTCGCGCGGATGCGGAATACATACTTAGTTTTAGACAAACCATTGCTCAGACGAAAAAAACGTGGAGGACCTTTTTTACTGCAAAACACTTTCTCTACACGGTGGTATTTTTTATTCTTTTCCACCTTTCTCCCAGCGCGAAATATTGAGGAATTTCGTATTTTTTTTTTTCAATTTGGGAAATCGATAGGCTGGTAAACTTTTTTTATATTTAATCTACATACTTTAAGGTACTTATGAAAAAAATAAGCCGTATTGCTAGTTACTTGTACTTGTACTACCGACTGGCCTATTATTCAAATAAGAAATAAAAATTCACGAGGTTTCAAGGCTGTCAAACATATATTAGTGAAAAAAGAAATTTTTTTTAATCAAAACCAACTTGAATATAAAACATGAGCAACATGTTCTTACATTTAATAAACGTTTCTCTAAATAAATCGCAACATCATCTCCCTATCGATCAACGGAAAGTGCTCAGATTAAAATTGATAAATGGTATTAGCAAATATTTATTCAAACTGAAATAGCTTCGTCAACGTCATTTGTTGCTCATTCTTTTATTCATAGTTAGCTGCACATCTCTTCGTTTATTACGGGCGGATATCCACAGCATTTTATACAAAATTAAAAACCTCAAGATCATTTTTGTATACCCTACATCAATCTTACGACAAAAATAAGGAAAACGCTTTTTTCAAGAGATGTCAAAAAATGTTATTGAGAAAAATGGCAGATATTTAAAAACCGAACATATATAAATAAAAAATGTTTGTAGCGGACAGGAATCTACAGGACGTTGATTTACTTACGATTTTAATAATAACCGTATCCATATCCGTATCTAGTGTTGTTCGGACTTGTAGGTAACATTTTCCCCAACTTATATGATATCAATAATTTTCAAATAGACTATAATTTTGTTCATATGTACAATGATATCATCATCATTTTATAAATGAAATGGATATCCGATTCGGAACGATCCAATGACATCATCTCTTTGGAAAAAATCGATTAAATTAATATGCTTAGTCAAGACCCTTTCAATTTGATGGGAAAGCAACTTATGTGCATCTTGACAAATCATCTTCAATGCGGGGAAGTCTGCTAACATTAATCTTATTGTTTAGCATCTAAAAAATTATACTGGAATATATTACTTTCGGAAAATGAACTTGATCCAACTTTTGTTGCTTTGAAATTTCATTTCTATGGAGCAAGTTGAGTGTGAACTATTCTAATATCGATGAAGGTTTTTCCACAAGCTTGTCGGTACATTCAGAATAGAGTTTTTAAGGCGTTAATTCTAATTGCTTTATGTTCTTACGTATAGCTTCGACGTTTTGACTGATGTGGTGTTTAACTACCAAAGACAGAAACCAACTGAGCAATCCATTCTTGTTGAAAGAACTGTACTTAATTGTAATTGCGCGAAAAATTTTTTAATTAAGACATGTCTGAAAGTTTCATCTTCCTGTTCACACATCCTCCATAGAGGTGTGTCCACTAGTCCCATTGTATGGAGGTGTTTCCTTAGTTGACAGTGGCCAGTCAGAAATCCTACTGTTAAACGTAGGTTTTTCCTGGTCATCGCCCAATATTTCTTCGGCGCCAGCTTCCCAGGGTCGCCCATGGTGATCCTGGCAAGACTGCATCCTTTGATTCCATCCCATCTCTTAAGGGATTGAGCATGGGTGTAACGTTTGGCTAGTTCCGCAATTGTCGAAGTCGTTAGGCCGTAGGTGTCACTGGGTCCTAAAATTTTTAGTCCAGCCGCTTCCCTGGCTAAGGAATCGGCAATGCGATTACCTTCACTCCTGCCGTGCCCTTTAACCCACCTCAGGATAATGTCTTTATCTGCCGAGGGGTTAGCTAAATCTTGGTGGCACTCTAGTACTAGCCTCAATATAACACGTTGTCTGTTCAAGGCTAATAGGGCTTGTCTACTATCAGTACAGCTAGTTATGTTTTTGCCAGAAATTCCTTTCCTGGTTAACATGACAGTTTTTAGAGACTTCTCTCTCAGGAGCTAAGTAGAAGAGAGAAGAGGAAATCAGAACTTCAGTGGATAAAAACCATTTATCGGCCAAGAGCTTTACCGATTGAAAGTAAGTTTTTGTTATGATATGGTGGTTGAAACTTTTTATCAAAACAAAAAAACTAAAGCATTTTATATTGATGGCACCCATAATTGTTAAATTTTATCTCTTCCTATATTGTAGCTCGAAAGAGCTGTAATATATCACCGAAACTATTTCCTACAAATGACCATTTTTCGCGACCCTATACCAGGCAAACTACAAAACACCTCTCGCAAAACTTCCGTCGAAAAAAAATCCATTGTTAATCCGAAAAGAAAGAATATTAAAACTTTCTTATCTCTCATACAAAGAAAAGATTTTATCGCCGACATCTAGATGATTCGGACCGGAGTTGCTATAAATTGATAGAAAGCAATTGTTATTAACGGCGGCCTTACTCTCTAAACGACATTTTTATTGGGACTCCTTAAGATAACCGTAGGCAATAATGGGTAGTTTTTCTTGTTCCTTTGAGCTGTAAAAAGTGAGGACGGTGGCGCCAGTTTGAGAAAGGAGGAGTAAGAGGGGACGCCAGGCGCCCGCCAGCGTCGCTACGGGGACGCCAACCTAGTAAAAGTGAAAGGCCCGTGTTACGAGCATCATGGCGGGCACGAAGCCAGAATTGAGGTTGTTGGATGAAAATGTCGATTTAATCTCTAAGTAAATATCTCTCTCTCTCTAATTTTTTGGCGAAAGTACAGTTTTACCATACAATTAATAATTTGAAATAACACAAATTTTGATTCAACAGAAACTAAATATAGATTTTAGGTCGTTAGTAGAATTTTTATAAAATTTTTTCTCTATTTTTCATCACCATTTTATCATTTCTATCTACACTTTTGCTTTTTACTTTGACTGTATTTCTTGTACCGTCACTTATGTTAATTAGGATCTCAGTGACCATTTACGTCTCAGTCCTCCTCTCAGGAAGTGGTCCCATCACCACTACCTCGGACTACATCTGTAGATGTCCTCCACAATAAAATGTCCAGGTCAAACTTCTCTGTCTAAGATATGCAGATGACATTCTAAAATACCTTCTGGAAGCTGGTCTAAAGGAGCTACTATACTAGTCTTTGATGCTTTTTTCAGCAACATATGTGTATGTAAATACATAAATGCAGATGTCCTAGTAATGAGAACCCATCTGTATCTGTGAAGTAGGAAGGGTGAGTGTAGGCTCACAGCACTTATGCCACATGTGACCCATTGTACATCCTCCCGAGTAGTTGTCCTCCTAGGTCGTCGTCCATCCTGTCCTTTCCAGGAAGGTGGACAGGTCACTAGGAGACATCTCCTTTATATCGGCAGGTGTAGGCCAAGACTCACACTCTCTTATCGACGATAACTCCGGACACTCGCATAAGATATGCATGACAGTTTCATCTTCCTGTTCACACCCCCTGCTTAGAGGTGTGTCCACTAGCCCCATAGTATGGAGGTGTTTCCTTAGTTGACAGTGGCCAATCAGAAATCCTACTGTTCAGCGTAGGTTTTGCCTGGTCATCGCCAAATATTTCTTCGACGCCAGCATCACAGAGTCCCCCAGGGTGATCCTGGTAAGTTGCATCCTATGGTTCCATCCCATCTCTTGGGGGAATAAGAACCCATTAATGATGCATAGAAAACATGTCATCATTTCTGGATTCGTTTGATTGTATTTCGTACACGGTTATTTGGTTAAAGTTTTAAACGGACATATAAAACATGTCAAAAATTTGAGGCTTGGCAAAGAATCCACTTAATCCTCACCTCTTGGTTGAACAGAGTTAACAGTTTTTGTAAACAGTCCTAAATCAGTCTGTATCTGGAATACAATGATGAACAGTCCATAATAAAATTTACGATAGACTGAAGACAGGAATCCTGTCAAAACTGTTAACCAGGGACTATAAGCTCGATGGGTACATTAAGACAATGATTTTGACAGAAGAAGCCATGTGCAGGTTCAGTTCTTTGCTGTAGGCGATGGAAAACCATACTGGCAAATAATAATGATTTGAAATAATCAGTCTCAAAAATATAGATAAGGAGGACTACAATAGATCTTTTTAAATTCGCAGTGGAATCAGTAGCAAAGTTTCACTAATTTTTATCCCATCTTAACCTAAAAGCTTGTTGTTCTGTTTATTTTTTTTCGTTTTTAACTCAGTTCAAATTTAACAATAACATTAAAGGCATCATCAAAAAGTTCAGCACTTTTACTACGCTTTATACTAAATTGTTTAAAAGGTAATGCAAAACCGATAGAATTGAATTGCAATAAGGATACGAAGGAATAATGTAATTTATATCGATACTCTTACTTTTTATTGTTAGCTAAAGAGAGGAGGACAAACTTTTATACACCCACAAAACCCTGACACGTCATAAAAATTCCCAACTTGCGATTATGCAATACCCTAAACTGAATTTCCATAATGTCTCAATATCTCAGATCGTATTTTCATCAGTGCCGTTCGCGAATAAAAAATAAAAAAATACGAATACAAATTTTTAAAAGGCTGGAAGATATTTTTACATACTATTAAATAAAATTACACATCACTCTAAATATTTTTACACTTGAAATTTTATTTCAGCTTAGATTTTAAATTTTTCCAATTTCTACGACCATTAATTTCTCTTGTATGCGCTACTGCTTTTGAAAACTTCCCAACAGAGCGACACCACTATCGGAAGAATATCTAGGAGGAACGAGAAAGAGTGAATAAAACCGGGAAGTAGGAGGGGGAGGGTAGTAGAGTAGGAGATAGGAGAGTTGAGCACTCACAGAGATTAATGTGCAAGCATAAAACCCTTACAGAACAGAAAGACAGACAAATTGATATATAGAGACGCGCACGTAGATTGAGATATATGACACCGTCGACATACCCCCGTTTTCGATTGGTCATCATTCATATGATATTTGGCATGTCCGATATTTCAATAATAATCAATTATAAACTAAATTTTATTCTACTTCGATCTAGATATGTCACAAATATATGGAAAATTGTGAAATATTGAAATTATAGTTCTAGTAAAAGGATCAGTTGAATAATAATTTTTTGCACTCCTAGCGGTTAAGTTGGACAATTATTGCATCTTCTAGCCAACTGAGGAGTTGAATTTCTCTATTAGTGGTTAATAATTTTTTTCTATCATTAACCCAGGCAAATAAGCGACAAATTCGAATATTTTGAGACTTCAGGGATACTAGTTTAACAAAAACTTGTGCAACATAATTTTGTATACCCAGGAGATTGTCTTTAACATATTTGCTGCTTGAAATCACCTACTAAGATAAAATTATTTGAATAAAATTGTATATACACTATTTACAAACCTCGTACCTTATTCCGGTCAACAATAATAGTCTTCACCACCTTGGAATATAATATGGAGGAAAGTCACCAAATATGTAATAGTATCCTAATATGGAATGCCTTCATTTCTCTAAGACTATAAGTATGAAACGCAACACTCGACCATATTCTGTTTCATTCGGTCTACTAACTATCGCACCCACACCAGCGAGTCAGTTGCGCGAATGCTTCACGTGTGGCAGGCGTGTTTTGTTTTGTTGTCGTACAGAAAATTTTAAAGATAAATAATAAACGAGTATTACCAGCTGTTATGTTTGTTTACGTAAGTGTTATACTATTTAGTATATCGGTATTATGTTTATTTCACCATTTTGTGATCTTTTGTCATTAAAATATTGTGACTTTAAAAAATATTTAGAAGAGTTTGAACTAGTATAAAAATCCAAATATGGACAGTCGTCGGTGTCTAATTATGGAATATTAAATTGAATGCTTGATGTGTGGGCTCTGGGCACATTATGATTGTGCTGGTCCAGAGTTTGATACTTGGATCTGTGACTTTTGTAAGTAATTATGTAACTTCTTTCATTTATCACAGCGTGGTTCAAACAAAACTGGCTGATATCTCAATTGCCACAAAAGAACTAACCAGAAAAGGAATTTCTGGCAAAAACATAACAATCTGCACTGATAGTAGACAATCCCTATTAGCCTTGAACTTACAACGTGTTATATCGAGGCTAGTACTAGAGTGCCACCAAGATTTAGCTAACGCCTCGGCAGATAACAATATTATCCTGAGATGGGTTAAAGGGCACGACAATAGTAAACGTAATCGCATTGCCGATTCTTTAGCCAGGGAAGCGGCTGGACTGAACATTTTATACCCAATGACACCTACGGCCTAACGACTTCGACAATTGCGGAACTAGCCAAACGTCACAACCATGCTCAATCCCTTAAGAGATGGGATGGAATCAAAGGATACAGTCTTGCCAGGATCACCCTGGGCGACCCCGGGAAGCTGGCGCCGAAGAAATATTTGGCGATGACCAGGAAAAATCTACGTTTAACAGTAGGATTTCCGACTGGCCACTGTGGACTAAGGAAACACCTCCATACTATAGGGTTAGTGGAAACACCTCTATGCAGGATAGGTGAACAGGAAGATGAAACTGCCAGGCATGTCTCAGGCGAATGTCCGGAGTTATCGTCAATAAGAGAGTGTGTGTTCGGTGAGTCTTGGCATACACCTGCCGATATAAAGGGGATGTCTCCTAGTGACCTGTCCACCTTCCTGGGAAGTGCTGTGAGCCTACACTCACTCTCCCTACTCGCCAGATACAGAGAAGCTAAAAGTAAATTATAGTAAACTTCTCTAAAATACGGTAATTACAAAAAAAGACAACATTTTGTTGAACATATTTCCTCCAAACTCCCGTAATCCACCGGGGTATTATCTAGTTTAACAAAAAGTTTTAATAATTATTATAGTTTAAAAGTATGTTGATGCATTCATCGGAACGAAGCAACAGGAATTTGAAGAGAAAGGAACCGTGAAGTGGAATACGTACTTTATTGCGGAAATTTTAGTTTGTTTCGCATCTTTTCGTTGAATTTATTCAGTTGAAACATCATATTTTAGCCTAATAATAAAATGGGAATATTGTAGAAATCCCGGGAAATTAACTAAAACAATGGAATGAAATTTGAATCAGTTAAAATAGAAGGTTTATTCCGAAAAATGATATGAAAAAAAAAGAGTTCATGAAAAGAAGTGGGTAAAATTTACGAAATTACTATAGCACAAAGAATAAAAACCGATACATGTAACTGCTAAATATTTGAAAGAGGGTCCACATACGATTACCAGGGTAGCATAACTGAAAATGGGAAAACGGACGTGGAAATAAGGAATAGAGCGCTAACATACTAACAAAGCTACGATGTCTCTTCAACAGAGCAATCCTCAAACATAAAAATAATTGATATAAATATACAGTGTATATTTTTGTTACATTATTCTATTGATTTCATTTTTATGGTCAAAATTTCATAGATACTTATTGTACCGAGTAATAAAGTTCATTCAAAAGCCTTTTTGGTGTGCGTCATCGATTGTTAATAGGAAGAAATGGAAAAAATAGGTGTCTGATTAATCCTAATCAAAATATCACAATAATGAATCATTTAAATGTATTACAAACGTTAACTCTAATCTTGAACTTACAAAAATTTGATTACTTGATGTATGGATTACGCGCACCGCGACATATCAATCGGGAGAAATTACATCACTCAAAATAGGATGAAGACGTACCTTTCGTAGCGGCAATGTGTCTTACGCCTTTTTCTACTGTCCCACTGACAGTTTTCGTCAGGAGGTCAATTATTATTCATGAAGTTTCAGACTCATGAAGTGAATTTTAACTGAGACCTATTGTACCCCCTTACTGAGGAAAGTCTTGAAGACTAGTAGTTCCTTAAGTCCTATTACCCGGAGGCATTTTAGGATATCAGCAGGCTTTAACTTGAGCAAATGTTATGTAAAAAAATCGTTTTAAAAAAAATGCCGATGACCTAGTTATGTATTCAAGAAACAACTACATAAAATGAGGTTTTTGATTGATTGAAATAAACTGATTAAATCATTTGACAACCTTGGAATATTAACCAAGAAAACAACAAATATTTCACTACATTTTAAAACGAAGGACACTACCAAAACACCCATTCTAAACAAGGTTACTTAAAATAAACGAATCTATAAAATTGTTATGCTACATTCAAAACAATTCCAGTTGGATTTCAGTATTATCTACAACTCCAACCGATAACTGCTGGAATAGTTTCATTTGCGTTAATTTGATGGTTGGTTGAGCATTGAAACTTTCGAAAATGAAATCTAACAGGAACATTTCACAAGATCTTACCGATTCAGTCTAAGGATTATGGGACAAACTGAACTAAAAGTAAATAACATATCCTTGATTGGGTATTTAGGAAAACTTGTTTGTATCATTACCATGTCGAAAATGTAGGAAAAATTGGAAACTCAATCATTTGCAATAGTTCTTTCTACTTTTCTTAAAGTCGGAAATGAATTATTGGAAGGAAATATTCTTGCGAAACAAATTACCTCATGTATTATTTATAAAATTTTCGACACGATATGATTGATCCGTTTAGTTAACAACGTATCCAAGTGTGAAGATGAAAATGTTCGCTTTCAGCTGTTCTTTGGGTTTATTCGTTGAAATTGGAAATAATTAAAACTGTAAGACATTAATGGGTTAGACTAATTTCATCCTGAAAAGGCGATAAGACGACAGAAAAAATGCAATGATAAGACTAAATAAGGTGCATAAGAATCACGTTAACTCCAGCACTAGGAGAAGCAAGGATGATGATTCAGGCTGTAAAATAAGCTAAGCAACAAAATAGTTAGATCAGGAAACACATCCATTAAAGATCTTGTAAGTGTAGCCAAGACTTATGAGGCAGAGAAAGGAGTGGTAGAACTCAAGCGGACTGACTTTGACGAAGGAGACCTGGTAGTCAAAGACTAGGGAAGTTACAGGAGCAGGAGTTTACTGAAATGAGAAACTGAAGATGATTCTTCTTACCAAAACCTACCTCTGGATTTCAGGTGGAAGTTTATGCCCTACAATATACCAGAATGACCAAATACAGAACTGACACTCATGAACAACAAACATATTAAGTGACAGCCAGGTGTCCCCTGCTGCTTTAGAGGCAAGGTAACATCCAGACTGGTTGAGGGATGCCAGAAAGAACCAACGTACTGAAGTAAGATTAGAATGGGTGCTGATGAACTCACGATAAGAAGTTCAACAACGAAATATTTTGGACCAGAACTAGTCCTTCGGGTTAGGAAGAATGTGAACTGAAGTGGATACAGAGTCAACATAGACTACAGTGGAGTAACATTCAAAGCAGGTGAAATTTGTCTAAATTGAATTGCAAAGAATCGAACGTTTGTTCGTCAACCTTGCGGATTTTTCCTTCTGATCGGCACATGCAAAGTCATCGCTTCTACAATTGATTTTGGACAAACTTTACACCCTAAGAACTTCATAGAGGTTGTGTTAAACTGATAAAAGACCACCACGGGAAGGCAAATGTGTCACACATCTACTCGATAAGGGTGTACCTCTAGAACTCCTGTCAAAACTTTTCCTAAGATATCAACAATACTTTGATGCAGTTTCCGAGGAGTATCTAATAGATCTTTTCAATGGTCTGAGAAATACTATTTTCTTCAATTTTTGTTACCATTGTTTCGAATTCCTCGGTATATTTCAGCAGTAGACCATTAGATCACAATCATAGTTCTTATAAATGAGAGTATTCATATTAAAAGGCAATAAATTC
This sequence comes from Galerucella calmariensis, assembly GCA_910591675.1. Classification (NCBI taxonomy): domain Eukaryota; kingdom Metazoa; phylum Arthropoda; class Insecta; order Coleoptera; family Chrysomelidae; genus Galerucella; species Galerucella calmariensis. The sequence goes on along the minus strand of CAJUYG010000148.1, from coordinate 303,899 downwards.
GTTCTGGAGAGTTGTAAGCGATTGTTTACAAAGATTTAAAGCATCGAAAAAAGTAACAAGTTGTTGGCTAGAGCGAAAGGACCCTCTGCTCCTTTTAAACTCTCTCATTGCTCTCATTGCTTGTCCTTGTTTTTAGAGCAATACAAACATTGCGGACATAACAAAATAACAACTCGTGAAAGAGAACACGAGAGAGAGATATTGATGTAAAGGACACTTGTTGCCCTTTTGTAAATTTGTATAAATTTGGCTTGTTATAAGTAAAACAATTTTATTTTCAAAATGGAATATCCAAGTTGTTCATCAGACACCTTCAAGTATCCATGAGCTACCATCAGTCAGTCAGTCAGTCGATAGAGAGAGAGAAGAAGAATAACTGGAAAAGTAACTCCCCAACTAACAAAAAATTAATTGCCGCATACACTCGTCTCGTAGTCGTCAAAGAAACTTTTCAACTTGACGAAAAGAAAAAGACGAACGTGAAAGATGAAAGGGGGGAAAGTACGATATGAGGTATTGATTCTGTGGCGTTACCATTTATTTTTATGTGAATTGTTGGGATTTTTTATTGTTATGGATGTTAAGACCAATATTTGACTTGGGAAGGATGATGTCAACGACATAGTACTGCCTTGAACACACATTCAAACTTAAGAATGTTTTGAATGAGGTAATCTGGGAAGAAAATATGTAAAACCGGCGCCTATGAAAAAAGGACCGCTCGATGACGACTTGACTTGCTCTAGACGGTTCGTCCCGTCCGCGTCCTGTGCGTAATCAAATTTCTATCTGAGGAAATTGAATATAAAATTTAAGGAGCTGACAATTTGGGCCGTTGTCGCCGATGCCGACGGTGGCGGCGGCGGTGGTGCTGATAAGTTGACAAGGAAGGAACGGCATAATTGAGCGGTAAAATGTGTGGCGGCGGAGCGTTATTAAAGTTACACGCGTGCCACTCCGACGACGGAGGAGAGAGACATTATTAAAATTTGACAGCAGACGCTGGCCTTTAAATTTTATGAAAAACCAGCGTTAATTTTCTTTTTTTTCTTTGAAAAAGTTTTCGTTAATGCTATAATATTAATCGGTATAGAGAAATACACTAAAACACCAAATTAAAATATGAAATTGTAATAAAAAACGATAGAAAGAGAAGTTATATATATATATATTAGCCTTTACATTTCCGTGGAAATGATTAGCGCTTCATCTTGGAGCTCTTAGATTCCTTTATTGCGGTGAATCACTCCGCCTTGTTATCTGAGATCTCTTCTTTTTCATAGTTTTCTGTGTTTTTTTGCCTTGTCTACAATTTCTCTCCACTTCTTTCTGTCCTGGCACAGTTTATTCCAGTTTCTAATATCAAGAATTCTAATGTCTTCGATTATTTGATTCCCCCATTTTTCTTTTGGCCTTCCCCTTCGTCTTGTTGTTTGTGGTGTCCATGCAGTGATTTTTCTTATTAGCTCCTCTGGTTGTCTGCGATGAATGTGTCCCCACCACCGTAGTCTTTGGGCTTTAACTACATTAACGATATCTTCTCCTTCTAGAATATCTTCAATCTCATTATTGTATAGGCTCCTGTACTGATCGTTTTCTATTTTTCTGGGGCCGTTGATTCTTCGTATGATTTTCCTTTCGAATATTTTTAGTTTTTCTATGTCCTTCGCTGTAAGGCACATGGCTTCCGCTGCACATGGCTTCCGCTGCACATGTTACAATTGGGCTTATTGACGCTTTATATACTTTCAGCCTTGTTTGTTTACTCAAATTTCCAATTTTCAGTATTTTTTGTACTTCCAAAACATCTTATTGCCCATCAGTATTCGCTGGGTTATTTCCTCGCTTCAATTGTTATTGCTGGTAATAATTACCCCTAGGTATTCGAAGACCGACACTTTTTCGAAACAATGTTCCCCTATTCTTATCTCTTTTATGTTCGGTTTCTCTTTTCTTGAGCATATGAGATATTTTGACTTCTCTTCGTTAAATTGTAATCCTCCATTCCCTGCTTCTCTGATAAGAGTTAATCTCATCAGAGAAAGAGAAGTTACCAGAGAATAATTGACCGAAAAAATATGACAATAATTTAAAAACCCTACAAAAAGTGAGAAACTGCTATAAAATTATACATTATAGGGAAATTGACAAATGATTTACAAAATCTGTAAAACTTCGAAAAACTTCAATAAACATGACAAAAAAAGTCGAAGATGCTACAAAAAGTGAAGAAAAAGAAAAATTGACAAAAAAAATAACAAAACGTGACAAGTTCACAAAAATCAGCTAAATGTTAATGAGAAATATATGAAAAAAGAACCAGAAAATTAACTATAAATTAAAAAAAAACGAAAGCAACTAGTCAAGAAATTACAAAATGTGCTAGAATTCGAAGAAATCAATAAAAGATGTGACAAAAATTTCAAAAACATAGAGGGAAATTGACGCAAAAATTACAAACAGTGTCAAAACTTTGAAAATATGAAACTAGCAGACATATATTCTTACATTGTATTGTATTTATTTATTGGGGTGACGTTCACTGAGACCCTTACTTCTACTTAGTTTCTGGGGAGAGTCTCAGCAGCTCAAGTAGCTCCTTTAGTTCTATTTCCCGGAAACATTTTAGGGTATCTGCAGGCTTCAACTTAGGTAAATGTTCCTCTTCTATTCAGCAATCTTCCAGATGCTGTGCTCTAGGATTCTGTGTGTGTGCAGTGCAGTGCTGTGCAGTTGGAAAGTATGTAAATGGAGGTTTCATCTTCCATGCTACTAAATCTACATTCTTCTTCCTCCTCTATTTTGAGCTTCTTCTGGTGCCCATTCAGGCGACAATTTCCCGTTAGGATCCCTGTTTGAACTTTTAGAGCAATTTTACTTTGACTTATGCATTCTTTTGATCTCATCAGGTTGTAGTCACTGTAGTTCCAATGGCTTTACCTATTTCTCCCAATATTACATTGGGGTTGATTTCGCAAAAGGGTTCAGGCCCCCAGAAAGGTATTTCATTTCCCCTCTTTGCTAGATTATCTGCTATTTCATTTTCTTCTATTTTCGTGTGTTCAGGTGACTATATTGTTCTCGCCTAGTTCATTGAGTTTGTCTAGGCAATCCCACACCATTTTGGAACTGATTACACAAGATCTCAGTGCTTCAATGCTGGACTATACGACATTATGATAATCCTTTGTCTTCTGTATAGGAGGTAGGATATATTCTTACATAGAGGCGTGATAAAAAGAGGAGCTTTTCTGAATTAAATTAAAATAACAAATATTTCGCATGTTCCTTAATAATTTGTACTCATTTTGACCGGACCAAAACAAAAATATTGTTCTTGTCAAAGTACTTATTTCCAGTGTATTTGTATCATATTAAAAATTAATTTGGCTACCTTGAAGTGTTTATAAAACAAATATTTCAATATAACAAACATCGTCAATACGTCAATATCAGAGTAACGCAGTGAACTTTTTTCACGTCAAAATGTGTGTTTCGATCGATATTACGTTGTTTATTTATATAGAGTAATTATTTTATTCATTATTGCGATATGCATGCTTGTAATAAAAAGTATTAACTGATATTACAAATATATATCAAAGTATTCGACGCTTCCATGAACCTGTAAAATCGCAATCGAATGATTCCAAATATAATTAATCGATCAAAGAGGGCAGGGGACCCAATTACAAATAGTAATCAACTATTCACTAAAATATGTGCTAAAAAAATATTTCCACGAAATAAACTAGCGACAAGTTACAAAAAATATATTTTTGTAAGTACCGCAAGGCCCTCAACAGACTAGGTAGTCATAATAGTGACCCTAGCCTGGGACCAGGCCACAGAGGAATAAAAAGCAATAAAAAGGCAGAAGAATTAGCCAAGCAAGGAGCAACGGAGGTCATGATAGAGCCAGAATCTTCCTGTGGAATTGCTAACTGCCTAAGTAAAGAGAGCATCCACAAATGGATAAACAACCAGGCGTTGCGCTGGTGATATGAAACCCACCAGGATAAAGGCACGCAAAATTATTCCTCACAAGCCCTTCGGCCAAACTGTCACACGACGTACTATGTCAAAGTCGAGAAACGAGGAGGATGATGGTGGGAATGCTGACCGGGCATTGTAGGCTAAAGAAACATATGCACACAATTCTCCTGGCAGATGACAGCCTATGCAGGTTCTGCCAGGAAGAAGACTAAACCGCGGAGCACATACTCTGTGACTGCGAAGACCTAGCAAGGGTGCGGTTTCACTTACTTGGAGAAGAAAAACCGAGGGCAGAAAGCTACGCAAGGAAGGCGGTATCCAGGCTATTAAGTCTACTAAAAAGAATAAAGCTAGATATCGAGCTTTAAATATGGGAAGGAACACAATAGATCTACAAAGGTCGCAGTGGGATAGGACCAACTGTAATCTAATCTAAGTACCTATTTCACTCAAATTTATTTGTCCTTTTTTGTGGACATTGAAATTCTCCATAATTTTGAGCTAGTGCCTGATTTATTCTCTGAATCAAAGTAGAAGTTAGAGAGAGATAGACAAGCAAACTGCGGACAGACAGCAGACACTTCTCATGAACTTTTATAATGGTTAATTTTTTTGTATATACTTTTACCTTTCTTTAGACTACGTATTTTATTTTGAAACTCGGTTAAACCTCTATACAATTAACCCCATTAAACTAAAACCACCTACGCTACTGTAGCGTCTATAAAAATGTTTCGCCAATTACCATTATTGTGTGGAACATACTTTCAATATTCACACTAGATATAGAAATACATAACGGTATCAAAAATCGGAGTGAAAAATATCCACACATCGATATGGATCGAACACAGTGGAGAAGGGATCAAACGCTAACAAGCGCTGTGCCTTTTCTATAAATGTTCCAATCAAAGAAGACCTTCAGATGCAATAGAAGGGCAACTGAGGATGCAATTTATTACAATAGAAGAGTAGAAAATGTCGGTTGGGGAGAAATTGTCGATATTTTCAAAGGAAAAGTACAACAAGAAAATGCTTATTTAGAAGGATACTACTATTGACAGAACATGGATGAACATGAAGATATATCGCTTGCAGAAGTTAGATATCTATTCCCGAAAGATATCATTAGAATTTGATGCTGTTCATCATTTATTGTCAGTACTTCCAATTGGTTGATTGTTACCATTAGTTTGAATTCACCATTCTTCAAGATTTAAAAAATAATGAACCAAAATTTAATATTTATTCGAAAATATTAAACACCATTTAAACGAAAAAAAAAAAACCGCAACTTTATCCCTTCAAATAAAACAGTGGAAGCCCCCCTTTTTCAAAATTCCGCATAAATCTTCGCACTACCGAAATTTGCATGCATGATGGATTCGAGCATCGCTTTCTAGCAGTTATTATTCCATCTAGTATAAGTTATTGCGATGGTCGTTCAAAATTTTTACGAATCCTCTTCACCGCGCCATATATATACTTGGCGACCCGGCGCATTAATCTCGGTTAGATGTGCATTAAACAAATCGCGATGGCTGTGACTTCGAGACGATGACATTAATCACTTGTCACTAAAATTAGAAGATCAGAAGTGGAATGGATTCGAGTACACAATAAATATTATTATGTTAATGTCAAAATCAGTTGCATAATAATTCTCATACGATATCAGTGCAAAAAAATCAGTACAGAAGCTGAGAAAAAGTGATTTAATGGAGTATTATTTTTGGTCGTACGGAAATCTGAAATATAGTGGGATAATATTGAATCTTATTTAACTAGAAAAAGATTCAGGAACGCTACAGAAACGTCGAAATACAAAACATTATTGTGGTTTGATTCCCAAAAGAATAAGAGAAAAAAGAACACTAGGAACTTACAGAAGATTCCTAAATACAATTTAGATATTAACTGACTTTAGGATATGGTTGTTGAAATCGGGTATAATAGTTTCAATAGGGATACTAGCGGGACCTCCGT
>CAJUYG010000148.1:270865-292917 GCA_910591675.1 Galerucella calmariensis | reverse complement strand
ATGTGTGCGGCAACTCCACCAAAATGTGTAGTCTTGCGTTCGCCAAAATTTTAAATTTTAAGATAAAAATCTTTTCTAATTTTCGTATATTGCGTTATGAACTGTGGACATTTGAAAACGTCTTCACCACGGAAATTTGTTGAAATATAGGTTGACAATATAATTAAAAAGAAGACACTATTGAATAAAACTATTCATTTGAAGCCGATGTCAAAAGGCAGATTATTTTATATCCCTTAACATTTTGGTATTATTATTTTTATTTTAATAAACTGTGTAAGCAAAATATATGTTCATATTTACCCGTCAACTTAGTACTTTTAAATACTCTCGTAGTTATAACTTTTAGAAAGCTCATATATCGTTAAATAAAATTAAAGTTTACAAGTTACGATATAATAGTGAAGCAAGAAAATTTAACAATGTTGAAATTTTCTAATAAATAACATGCATTAAATGTACATTGAGAAAGTGTAAAAAGTGGTACTGTTACATGCTACATATAGATATTATAAACATTATTTGGGAAGTGAAAATTTTCATACAAATTTTTTGAAGATGATTTCAGAGGATATTTACCAAATAGAAAATTAACAAGCTGAAAGATTGATAAACTTACTCATCGGTAAAAATTGATGAAAGGAAATATTTTAGTTAATTAGAAATTTTTTTTGTGACCTCTGCAGAGCTTATGATGCACTTGCCGCCTTGCGTTTCTAATGATGGGAGTATGTATAATTTACTATCCTTGTGATACATCAGAAAATATGTTGGTTCCAAATTTTCCGACCCCCAAATCGGCCCCAGCCTACCCAGCGTGGTGGTAAATCTGCCACTGCTTTCTTAAGCTACATAAATTGATAAAATATGTATAATTTTGTACAAATCAACTCACATAAGCTACGTATGATACTTAATACTAGAACTGCAACTATTTGATTTTTTAGCTAAGTACCTACATAAATATCATGCAAAATTTTAAAAATATAATAAGAGATAATATTTACAGATCTAAATCTCAAAAAGGGCCATTAATATGAAATATTTCGTTTTTTATTTTTACATACAGTGGAAGAATTTTAATATCACTAAGTTAATTGTTAGTTGTCTATGGAAAATATTAATTTTTCAAAATATTTCAAGTGTTTAAGCTAGTGTACGCGATTGCAGAAGAAAATTATACAAATAATTTTTTATTAATATTAATCTTAATTTTGAGGAACCCTGTATGTTTATTAAAAAAATCGTGTGTTAGAATTAGAACGCCAGGCATGTTATTTCTCAAAATGAAATGAAATATACATTTATGAATGAAGTTGAACGATATGTAAACAATAATATTCCAACACGGAGAAAACTTTTTGTTAATGAGTTAAAAAAATCAAAATTAATGCAAAGTTTTCTCATGTCTGGAAAGTTTAATGAAATATTAAGAAATGTTTCTAAATACAGCAGGAATTTTAGGTGATTGTAGGTAAATGCTTTTTACCGATATTGACGTAAAAAAATGTTCAATATACAGGGTGAATAACATTTGAGTGAAATGATCACATTAAATTCAGGTCTGTGATCCCATTTGGGTGAATTACATAATATAATGTGCATATATCTTGTTCAGTCTGCATTCTATCGCCAGCACCAATTTAAATTCTCTCTCACTTTCAGTTAAAGGCAGCTGATGAAACATACCTTTAGACGATTAAAATAAGCACAATACCTATATAATTTTCCACTGGTAAAAAGCACATACCCTCCTACAATTCAAGCAACTCTTACCTGTGAATAGGTGAATCTGGAAATAAGTCTAAACTCTCAGATACCGAAGAACTAGGACTAGGTGTAGTATCGGGCAAATATCCATTTTTTATCATCTCCACTTTTTTCTTTGCCCTACCTCGTTTTTTCTCAAATTTGCTAGTTTCCATTGAAGCGGCTCTCCGCCTAACCGATTTTCCGGGTTTGGCATCGGGATTGATCATCCACCAGGAAGATTTACCAGTTCCTTCATTTTGTACCCGCATAAATCTGTTGTGCAGAGAGAGGTTGTGTCGAATCGAGTTCTGAAACAAAAAAAATAAAACTGGTTAACAACTGACTTCAAATTTCTTCTCGTTTAATTCCCCTTATCGTCATTGGCTAGAAGGTATTATTTTTACGACTTTCAGATTTGAATCTCTTTCTGATAATTTCGAAAAAAAAGTCGTACACATTTCCACTCCCCAATCTCCAGTATTTCACCTTCAACAGTTATAGGTTAGGCGAACTGTCTCGTTAGCAACAGTCGTGCCATATAAATCACAATGGCGGATAAAAGTGTGGCCTGAAAGGCCGCAGGTGGGCCATAAACGTACTTTTTATATTCATAATTCAAATATTATATCCTTTGACTTGAAAATAGTGGTAGTCGTTTACGTGAAGAGACCTATCGACGTCTTAAATTGGAGAATGAAGTTCTGAAGAAGTTTTAGGTGTAAAAAATGTTGGTAAATGCATACTTTACTTTTTTTAATTTTCCTTTCACTACAAATGAATATTATTTCACAATTCATAAGACAATAATAAGTAAATGGTCAATAAATCTTTCAACAGAATACGTAACAGAATAATGAAAATTATACGAAAAATTGTCATGATTGGTCTTTTTCGATAAACTCGAAACTTATTCAGTAAACAAGTTCAAAATGTCATACAAACTTGAAATTCGTAAAAGGCTTTATCGCTTTGTTGGACACTTGCCCAAAGCAACAATTCTTAAGAGTGTGAAAGATCGCGAAAAATTGCATAAGTAAAGCGAAAATTAGATTTTGACAGCAAAAACTATACTTTTAAATACCAAATATAAAAAATATATACGTAGTGATTGGTTAACTATGACCTTAAAAATAAATGAGCAACATTTATGAAAATACTAACAAATAGGGTGTCACCCTGTAAAAATTCGTATGAAAATTACGACTATTTTTGTACCATTCCAGCATTAACTCGAAGACAAAGTCGTGTAGTTATAAAGTAACTTCTATTATCAAACTGTACCAATAACTTGTTCCTTAATGGTCCACGAAAAATTTTTAATTCGTAATAAAATTATACAACTTAGAGTCATTTTCCTTGAGTAGCTTATAAAACTTTCAATATAACCGCGCCTCAGCCATTCTCATTTCTATTATTTCGTATATCAATGATATAGACCAGGTCTCGCAGAAAATAAAAAGAATAACGAAAACCCGTTCATACGAGAGTCTTACAAGAAGAATGATAAATACTCTATATATTTTAATACCTTTCTAGTTTAAAACCTCCCGAAATCTTCACTTTGGTATTACCCTCGACAGGAAACTAACATGGACCTACACAGCAGAGCAAAAAGAGCATATGCGGCTTATGAGCAGTGCCGGAGGACAGTGGGACGCACATGGGGTCTGTCATCCCCTGTGGTCACCTGGATCTACACTGCAATAATAAGACCCATGTTAACGTATGGAGCAATTGCATGGGGACCTAAGGCTCTAGAAGCAACGGCCATCCAAAAATTATATTGAATACAGCGAATGGCTTGTTTAAACATCACAGGAGCCATGAGAACAACAGCAACCACGGCAATGGAACTAATTACTGGTCTGACCCTTCTGGACCTGTACGTCAAGGAGGTTGGGTTAATGGCCATGGTACGATTGTGCACGGCTCGTGTAAACCCCGAAGTAGGAGTGGGCCAATTGAGGTTAGGACTATGGCAAGAAGCGCTTACTGCGCAAACTCTGCTGCAGGCAGCCAATGATTCAATTGAACCCAGGTTTGTGTTTAATAAACCCTACAAAATACAAATAAAACAGAACACAGAGCCAGAAACTGCAAATGCAATACGCAAATATACAGATGGCTCTAAAATTAAAGAAAGTTCAGGATGTGAAGTTTACTCGGGAGCACTGAGCCTAAGGATTAAGTGGGGATTGGGAAACAATACCAGCGTGGTTCAAACAGAACTAACAGGTATCTCAATTGCCACAAAATGAATTTCTGGAAAAAACATAACAATCTACATTGATAGTAGACAAGACCTAGACAACGTGTTATATCGGGGCTAGTACTAGAGTGCCACCAATATTTAGCTAGTGCCTCGGCAGATAACAATATTATCCTGAGGTGGGTTAAAGGGCACTACAGGAGTAAAGGTAATCGCATTGCCGATTTTTTAGCCAGGGTAGCGTCTGGACTAAAAATTTTACGACCCAGTGACACTTAAGGTCTAACGACTTCGACAATTGCGGAACTAGCCAAACGTTACACCCATGCTCAAACCCTTAAGAGATGGGATGGAATCAAAGGTTGCAGTCTTGCCAGGATCACCCTGGGAAGCTGGCGCCGAAGAAATATTTGGCGATGATCAGGAAAAACCTACGTTTAACAGTAGGATTTCTGACTGGCCACTGTCAACTAAGGAAACACCTCCATACTATGGGGCTAGTGGACACACATCTATGCAGGATGTGTGAACAGGAAGATGAAACTGTCAGGCATGTCTTATGCGAGTGTCCGGAGTTATCGTCAATAAGAGAGTATGTGTTCGGTGAATCTAGGCCTACACCTGCCGATATAAAGGATATGTCTCCTAGTGACCTATCCACCTTTCTGGGAAGGACAGGATGGGCGATGAACCAGCAGAACAACTCCTCGGAGGGATGTACAATGGGTCACATGTGGCCTAAGTGCTGTGAGCCTACACTCACCCTCCCTACTCTACAGATACAGATAGTTTAAATGTGTTTAAAGTAACTGAACGGTATGTTCTTACCTGCCTTTTAATTTCTTCAACGAATTGAAGGAAGAGGTTCTTAGTTAGGCTTTTTGGAATAGCACAACAGCTAGGAGGATGGAAAAGTGGCACTTAATTAAACTGAATTCTGCAGATCTCCTGAAATTCCTTCGGAAAATAGGACTAATGTATTTACTAGCCTTTCATCAAGAACTGAGTAGAAGAAAAGGGGTACAATTTTAGGTTTTGTGGCCTACGTGCTGTTGACTTTGCCTTGTATAAAAATGTTGGTGGTAGTATAGCCAAGTTGAATTGATAAGGTTAAAAATATGTTCGATAAAGTAATTGGCGATATCTACGGTATATCCAACAAAGAAATCTATTTGTAGATTTTGTCAGGAGAAAGAGGAAACCGCAGAATGTATAGATTATATGTATATATACCGAGCAAAAAAACTGGCACAAGTATTGATCGTATTGATAAAGTGAAGTAAAATTATAAAATAGTCCAAAATCTAAAAATACTGGTCTATAACTAGTTCCCTTTTTATTACGGGACATTTTCAGCAGATAGATTCATATTCAGACATTTAAATGTTATACCTCGACTGTATTGAGTTATGGTGGGAAATAAAACTGAAAAGTTCGCCTTTGATTGGTATCGCCCGAAAAGTTTTCCCGAAGAAACCCTATTTTACTGGTCCTATCTGAATATAAAGCACCGACACTGGTTTTGGAGTGTAGGATATTTGCATAATCATATGTGGAGGCTCACCTGAAGGAAGAGATTGCTGGCGCCCGTGAGACTGCCGTGACGGCAAGGCGGGCGACGTTGCCAAATGAGGAAAGCCAAGTTACGTATTTGGTGGATGTCGAAGGACAATGAACGGTAAATATTTATTCAAACGATGTACGATGGTGCATGTTTTGATTTTTGATTCAAATTGAAGGCTAATTTTATTATAAATAATAAATATTTTCATGTAATTATTGTTCAGAGTTCTTGAAAGTTAATACAAATACATTAAATTATTCTGCTCCCCTTTAACAATATATATCGTCCCCAACAATCGTAAAGTAAATAAAAAAATCCATTCCAATATTTGAAGAGATTGAAGTGACGACTCTTGTTCTTTCTGTCAGATCGTATCAGTGACCATGACTATAGCTTTCCCAAAAGTTTTTACGACTTTTAGCAAAAGGAGAACAGTGGCCGGCAACATTGTGTGATTTTGATTCCTACAGAGATAAACATAGTGGTACAGATAATAAAGTTGAAACAATAGTTGTAACTCGAATTTGGAACGTAGGTATATATAAATTGTAACGTCCCATGGAACAAAACGTTACGACTATTTGTTTTTTTTATACCGGGTGTCCCAAGTTATCATATATAGGCAATATCTCGCTTATTTGACAAGACAAAAAAAACTGCATTTGATGGCATCAAACTTACCTCCTAATGGATCATAAGAATATGTTTTACATTTGACAGCCCTGTGGTAGCTCCCCCTTACTTTTTATTTTCAAATGACACCCCTGTATATTAACATTCAAAATTGCGTGTCATTCTATTTGGAATACAACGATAGCACATACTTGTTATTTTTTCAATTAATAATAACAAAAGCATCAATATTTCTTGAAGTATCATTTTTTTACTAAAACAACTCTGATGCAATTCAAAAAACGAACACAGCAAGTGTTATTATTTCCTGCAGAATCCATGCAAGCTGCAAAACGCGTTCAAAGCGTCTGAATCATAGCTGGTGTAACGCTACGAGATGCTTCACGAATACGTTCTTTAAGTTCCTCTAAATTCTAAATCATAAAATACTTTTCTAACTCTTACGTTGTCAGCAGTGACTACTGTTTTAAAAGCCATCTGAAGTTTGACATCAGAAACTATAAATTTCAGCGGGAATTTTTAAATATCCAATTGAGCGAGAAATTTATCTTTTTTTAAAATAAATTGACTTTACCAACATAACACAAAATGCAGCTGTTTATTAAAAAATATAAATCGTGCCTGATAGTATTTCGCCAAATCTTGCGTCAACAAAAGTTTGCCAAATATTCTTTAATGTTCAGCTCTGATGCAAGATTACAATTTTAGGTTGAAGAATTTTATGATTTAGATGATCTTAAAGAACGCAGCTATGATGCAGACGGCATGCACAAGAAAGCTTTTAACATGTTTTGCAGCTTGCAGGAAATAATTTTGAACACTTGCTGTAATTTTTTGTTCGTTTTTAGAATTGCTGAATAGAATTGATGTTTTTGTTATTATTAATTGAAAAAAATACCAAGTACCTATGTGCTATCGTTGTATTCCAAATAAAACGACACGCATTTCCAATGACAAATCCATTAGGAAGGTACTTCAGTGCCATTCAACGCAGTTTTTTTATTTCTAAATTATCTTGTCAAATAAGCGAGTTATTGCCTGTATACGATAACTTGAGACACCCGGTATACAGTGTGTAAAGTAACGCATCAATTGATGATTAGCTAACTAAACAATAAAATTAGAAATTCCCGGAACAGGTCGATTTTTGGAACTCCCTTTTTGTATTTTTGCCCACCCTATACCAATTTGAAACAACGTGTTATACATTTTAAAAACGTGTACCAGCTTTGTGCTCATCTTAAATATGAAAAAATTTCATTTCATACTTAGCAATTATTCTATAACTTCCAACTTTTGAATTGGATTACAATAAAATCAAGTTGTAAAAAAGTGTATAGAAAGTCCCATAAAAGTGAAATAAATATAAAAGGATCTTTAAAACAGTTTCAAACTCGTTATTCAAAGTTGCTGCGATTCTTCGTAAAATAATGTACCTAATGTGGCGGACCGCTGTTAGACCGCTGACCACGCTCGACGTTCTATCTGCTGCAGGAAGTAAACCGGAAGTCCGCCAAGAGGCAGGGAAGAAACGAAACTGAGATCGACGAGAGAGTTGCTGAAACGTCGCAGATTTTTAAAATGTTCGACGTCGGTACGTTTGCCAGTCTCAGCGAAAAAATTCTAAACGACTTCATTTTCTACCCGCCGGAACATCCGATATGATTCATTGGACATTTTTCTTGTCCAACAAGTTATTTATTGAGAATGGGATGTCGTAAATAACTAACCTTTTGTTTACTCGAGATTCCATAATTTTGTTGTATTTTTAATTCTAATATAATAATTGTGAAAAATTAGGTTTTTCCTAAATAAAAAACTTCCTAAACGTATGCCAAAGTGACATGTTGCGACTCGGGCGTACGACGAAATTATTAGAGAGGGTTCATATATTTGTAAAATAGCAGGTTGATAAGTTTGAAAAAAATCCCTTTATCATTGGCGTACGACAAAATTTTTAAAACGGGTTAGTATTATAAATATCTATTTACCAAGGGCGTACAATACAATTTATTCACAACCATATATGTAATGCTGTCATGCGATTTTTGACGTTTACAGACATGGGCGTAGAAAAAATGGTATACAAACCTCGATGAGAAGTTTCATTCCTATCTCGAGTTAATACTAATCTCTCGACAGTAATGAAACTCTTCCCACCTCGGTGTGTAATTTATACTATTTGATGGGTGGTTAATGATGATACAATTCAAAATTTAATCATCTCAATTAAATACTAATACTTAGTTACATTCCAAATTACTTATGTTGTTAGTCGAACAGCCAACGCAAAATCAATTATTAAAGAGTGCTTGTCTTGTCAAGTATGCAGATTGTAGGTGAAAGACCACTTATCTATAATCATCGTTTTTTCCACTTCGATATCAAACATCAAAAGACCGAGTAAATAATTCGCTGGAGATTCACTCGAATTCGTTGTAGAACGATTGATTTAGCAGGATCGGTTTTTAAACATATTCAGACCCGTGAGTAATGTCCAAACGTTAAATACTACCATATCTTAAATCTACACCAAAATCTTCCCCTCGTATTTAAAAACTAGTTGAAGTACTTAAGACTTAACAATTATACACAACCTCAAATTAACATTAACACATTTCCAACGATTTATGCCACTCATTTCAATAAATGAAATTGGGTTATAAAACAACCCCTCTACTGGTGATTCTATTAAATTATTAAAGAGGGAACCGTGTACCTACACAGCCACTTCCTTTTCGCGACACTTTCCGTCTATTTAACGTCTTCAACAAAAGGGCTGAAGTGTAACTGTAAAACGAGCCCAACTTTCACTGAAATACACCATTAAAAATACATAAAGTTAGAGACTTCCTTATATTCTCATGTGTTTTTTTTCGATTGTTGTAAAATGGAATCCTTGCAACTTTGAGCTGAAACTTATTTTCTTTCTAATATTTTCCCTCAGCTTCCCATCTATTCCAATTCAATCATTACATAATTATGACACCCTCAATCATTCATTGCTTCCTTTGAAGACTTACGGGCTTATGCTTAGTTTTTACTTTTGAAATCAATACTCTGGTGAAACTTTTTACATTATAATCTTCCTATTTTTCAAATAAGTTTTCAAATTGTTTATGCCCTTCTTTTAACTGTGTAGGCTGATAAAGGGTTGAAGTTTCATAGGAATAAATCCAGACTCAATTAGACGAGCAGTTGAAAAAATTTAGGAAGTCGTTAAGCAAGTGCTTCCACTGTCTTAAACGGATAACATAGAGGGATGTGGAGAAATTAATCCATTACAGAAAATTCTCTTCCTTTGTTAGGGGAGATTTGGGTGAAGATAACCGTTAAAGGGGAAAGCTGTGATTTGTGAACATCATATTTTCGGATGGGTGGAATTTTATTACTACTGTATTTTGATACAAGAGATGATAACGGCTGACAGTTCTTGTTCAGAGACTGAACTTTAATTTCCGTTTCTGAAAAAGATAACAGATAACTTGGTTATCGAAACACGACTATCAACCACTATACCAACACGTTACACTATCTCACGCTTGTTTCGATAACCAAGTTATCTGTTATCTTCTTGAGAGATCGCTCGTAACATATTGTAAAGTGTTGGTATACTCTAAACAGTGTTAAGGGGAATCTATCGGCAGCGATTTGAAAAAATATCGAAATATTTTTGGCAAAGAATCTTGAGGTAATGGATGTATTGAAAATTAAGAAAAAAATATATCATGTAGATTAATATTGAACTTAGAGTTCTCATCGAATAAAAACTTTGAAATGCTAACCAAATTTTGTTGAAAAAAATACGAATCATGAGGTAATTACACAAATATTAAGCAAAGTTTGAGCCCTTGTAAAGAATTAAATATGGATTAAATGGAAAAACTAAGTGATAAGAAGTCTAATTTGAAGCTTTATGAATACTATATAAAAATCTCAGAATCCTCAAATTACTTATGACCGTACAATTCCTTATTGAAATTCGGTTGCTACCACTAAAATATCGGATAAAAATCCATGGCTCGCTTTTCTATCCTTCTATGACTGACATTGTTTCTCTGCTTCGGTAGTCGCGTGCCGTTCCATTGTTGATACAACGCTCGCCGGTCTCCGCGGTCTCCCAGTTCAGTACTGACGAAGCTTATAGAGTAGTACGTGAACCAAAATCCGCTTGGAACGCTTGGCTACCTGCATGTTGCGGAGCTTTCATATTTCTAATCAAATTTTCGTTATGTGAACTTAAACGAGAGGACGTAGGGAAACAAAAAAATATACAAAACATAATGTGCAAGGTCGAATTTGGTAGATGCCCCTTAACTGTGAAAGTATGGGAGTAGAAAAAATAGTATTTGATGGCTATCAACACGCTCGTATCTATTACGACACTCGCCTATTTCTCCAGTATAATTTTGGTACTCGTGTCTTGATAGTCATCATAAAATTCTCATTGCATAATATACTAATTTTATTTTTTCATTTCAGAAGCTGCCTGACGATTTCAATAACGTACACAATTTTTGTGTTTTTCCTGCTGCTGATCGGAGCCATAGACGTCCATGGGCAATGCAATATGATAACGCAGCGAGTTGGTAGTCCGCCGTATCAAGAAATTCTATATTTATGTATTTTTCTTCTATATACTTTCCAAATTTCTGTATTTTTTATGTCTGTGTAACTAGAAAAATTAAAAATTAAATAGATTGTACCATTATAAAAATTGTGTTTTCTTCAACTTGACCGTACCGTACCGACTATCCTAAAAATTTTCCGACTGATAAAGCTATTTTATGAAATATATCGATAAATGACACTAGTTGTTATCACTAGTTCGAGGGTCTGCCAGTAGATGGCGCTAATTTCTTATCACTAGTTCGAGGGTTTACCGATAGATGGCGCTAGTTGTTTTCAGTAATGCGAGAATTTGCCGATAGGGGGCGCTGATCAAGTTAATAAAATTAGCGCCATCTGGTGGCGAACCCTCCAAGTAGTGATAACCATTAGCGCCATCTATCGGCAAACCCTCGAACTATTTTTTTGGCCGATAGATGGCGCTAATTCTTATCACTAGTTCGAGGGTTTGCCGATAGATGGCGCTAATGGTTATCACTACTTGGAGGGTTTGCCACCAGATGGCGCTAATTTTATTAACTTGATCAGCGCCCCCTATCGGCCAATTCTCGCATTACTGAAAACAACTAGCGCCATCTATCGGTAAACCCTCGAACTATTTTTTTGGCCGACAGATGGCGCTGGTGGTTATCACTACTTGGAGGGTTTGCCACCAGATGGCGCTAATTTTATTCACTTGATCAACGCCCCCTATCGGACAATTCTCGCATTACTGGAAACAACTAGCGCCATCTATCGGTGAACCCTCGAACTATTTTCTGGAATTTTTTTTGGAAGAGGTTTTTCATGAAAGGCGCTATTTACTGCACACCGATAAATAAATAATTAACACGAGGGAGTTTTTCAAATTCGTTTTATTTATAAAAAATGTAAGAATTAAATGGACAAAAGGGAATTAAATGAATTATTACAGTGATTCTAACTGCGGCAGCGCCAAGGATTGATACAACTTCGCTGCTGCTTACGTTTGTTAGTGTACAACGCTGTTTCTACGATCTGCTGAAACGCTTCGTCACTCTGACACTTGACATCCTAAAAAAAGGCGAATTAGAGTAAAGTTATAATGGAAGTTTTTTTAGTGGTGCACATCTAGTGCACAATGTTAAAAATAGGCATCGTGAATGATGTATTAGTGAACCCACTAAAGTCTAGAAGTTGCAGTCATATGCGCGAAGAAGCTGCAGGCCTAATGCTGAGGCCACACAGACCATTATGCTAGATAAGCTATAGATGTTCGCTAAGTTCGGCGGCCACACGGAAAGCTACATACTTGAGTATATCTTTTGCGTTTTCGCAATCAGTCTAGGCTCAGATGTATTTCACGATGTTACTAAGCACGGTGCCATGAGCTAGTGATAGCGATGACAATGCGTTGCGTTGCGCAAAAATAAGCGTAAAAGAAAATGGGTCCACGAAGAGAAGAAACTCAAAAATGATTTCGGTCAATTTCATCATCTCGTAGTTCAGTTGCGAGAAGATTGATTTCTATAAGATTCCTGGCTTTTGTTCCACAGACAATCAAGCTTCCTCACTTCTTCAATTAACAGTTCAAGGAACGACATTTTCCTTCGACAGCCCACGCGATTTGTTGAAGATAGCCGAGAATCAAACATCGGGCGACGTGGCTTAGATCACGAACATAGCGGACATAGCGTACTAGTATCGGTGTGGCCTGGTACGTGTAAAATACCGATGGCTAATTTTGAAATGCATCGCGAACATAGCGTACGTGTGGCCCCAGCATAAGGCATTTACGGATATTGATGTACAGATATTCTAGAACTTCTAGACTTTAGTGGGAACTTCTTATGTGAAACTGAGTCTACCGCCTACTACATTTCACTTGGTTAACCCAAATTGTAAGGCAATTACCGATAGCAGCCACGGAAATCCTTCTACACCTATCACCTCTCTATATTTAACTGTAAAGAGAGACATTTTTCAAATCCAGAAACCATGCGCAAAGTATGACAGACTGCTGGTGAAACTGCATATAACAGTAAATTGCCTACTCCCTTATACCATCCTAAATAAGAATTAAGATTACTGAGACTTTCGTAAGGAGGAATTACAATTCTGGGACCACCGTAAGGAGGAATTACAACTTAGGCTGAGTTTAGCGACACAGCGACGCGTCACGACAACTTCATAAATGTGGCTGTGGCTAAACTCAGTTTTTGTTGTCGTCATCATCTGTCGTTGAAGACGACTTCAATTAATTAACAACAATGGTGTTCGGTAGTGTTCATCAGTTTCAATATGGAAAAACGAGGAGTGGCCAGTTGTCGTATCGCGAAGGCGGTCTATCGTCCATGTGTTTTGCATTGAACCATACCAACAACGACAACAAGAAGTCGTTTGTCTGAGTACTGCTTCAAGCCTAACAGTTAACTATGGTGCACAGATGGTTCAAAAACACAATTGTGAAATTGGAAAAAATACTATACGGACGCCGTAAAAATTATCCATATACTTATATCCA
This sequence comes from Galerucella calmariensis, assembly GCA_910591675.1. Classification (NCBI taxonomy): domain Eukaryota; kingdom Metazoa; phylum Arthropoda; class Insecta; order Coleoptera; family Chrysomelidae; genus Galerucella; species Galerucella calmariensis. The sequence goes on along the minus strand of CAJUYG010000148.1, from coordinate 279,648 downwards.
TTTCCTATTTAAAAAAGTGACAGATTTCAGAACGAAAGAAGATACGAATTTGCAGAATTTTGTTGGAAACACTCACCACTAACCTATCCTAACTTGCGTTCTGAAGACAGCTGGAGGTATTATTGTCAGTATGTCATCCAGAATTTTTTATCGTTCTCTGCATTGCTTTCGAATTAACTCGCTGAAGATAACGCTGGAACTGACAGCTGGAGCTAGACGGCGGAGCAATTATTTTCCATAAAAAATGTTCTATTATACGGCATCATATTCAGTACCATTCCAAAATTATTATTCTCAGGACTCGATATCGAATTACCCGCTACTGATGCTTGTACATTTACACTACAAAAGAAATTGATCCCTTTAACCCAAAACCATTCTATCAGTGTAAGTATTCAATATTGGATATTGGATTAATCCCGTTTTCCAGATATAAAGTTACTCTTGTTAGGAAAAGAGACAAGTCATATAAGTCAGACAAGAAAATTAGTTGTGGTAACTCGAGACATTTTCTCAGTAAATTCGTTTTATTGATTTTGGAAATGATGAAGTTTATGCACTGGAAAACTATCCAATGATGCAGCTGGTCGATAAAAACATACGAATGTCCAATTTGGCACTAACGATAAATGAAAGTAAAATGAATTGATGTAGAAGAAATGGTATCTACACTGAAATAAATGTGGAGTGAATATACCTGGTAAAAATTGAAAAAAATTTAATTTTTTTAGTTTCCCAGTTGATTTACTCTCTAATTTGATCGAGCTCTTTCGACATATCGAGAGGCAAACAAATATACTGACTTTTCCACACACCTTTGCTGTACCTTTTTCAGTACATCAATCAAATTGAATCTCGCAAGTTCATTGCTCCTGGCACCCTTAACAACTCACCCCCCTGCAGCGACGCAGCTTCCGTATAATAAACCACTATTTCACCCACCGTCCTCCCCACGCTACCCTTACCACCCCTTACTCAAGACTACTTCTTTCTATTATAAGGCAGGGCCATAGAAATTAGATATGATACTCTCTCTCCGCTTGCTGCGATGGAGACTAAGAAATATTCCGAAAAGCTTTCAGCGAAAAATGGATTATCATGTTTTCTGACCGCACCTCTGGTAAATCGGAGACCGTAATATACGATGTTGATACATTTTTAACCCGTTTCACATGATATTGAACAATAAAAGTAAAAAACGCAGTCCGAAAATTCGTTGGAGCTGAAATTTTTAGTAAAATGGTTTTTATCGTATGGTTTTTGGTCGACACATGAAATCTACTCAACTATTTCGTTGAAGATTGTTTTTACATTGAAGTATATAATTATTGGGGTGATGTTAAGTAGCCCACACCCTAAATTCCGCAGCTTTTGGAGTATACAAATGTAATATGTTATATGTAATCCATTTATAATGGATTTGAAGCTTTTCTTTTTAATAGCATTTCTTCTTTTAATTTTGTCAACATTTTTTAACGGAGGGCTTCATTTGAAAATTTTTCAAGACCTGATTCTGGTATTATTTCTCCCAGATATTTGAAATAGAAAACCCTGTATCTGTATCTGTAGAGTGGGGAGGGTGAGTGTAGGCTTACAGCACTTAGAGCACATGTGACCCATTGTACATCCTCCTAGGTCATCGCCCATCCTGTCCTTCCCAGGAAGGAAGGTGGACAGGTCACTGGGGGACATATCCTTTATATCGGCAGGTATATGCCAAGACTCACCGAACACACACTCTCTTATTGAGGTAACTCCGGACACTCGCATAAGACATGTCTGACAGTTTCATCTTCCTGTTCACACATCCTGCATAGAGGTGTGTCCACTAGCCCCATGGTATGGAGGTGCTTCCTTAGTTGACAGTGGCCAGTCAGGAATCCTACTGTTAAACGTAGGTTTTTCCTGGTCATCGCCAAATATTTCTTCGGCGCCAGCTTCCCAGGGTCACCCAGAGTGATCCTGGCAAGACTGCATCCTTTGATTCCATCCCATTTCTCAAGGAATTGAGCATGGGTGAAACGTTTGGCTAGTTCCGCAATTGTCGAAGTCGTCAGGCTGTAGGTGTCACTGGATCCTCAAATTTTTAGTCCATACGCTTCCCTGGCAAAAGAATCGGCAATGCGATTACCTATACTCTTATCGTGCCTTTAACCCACCTCAGGATAATATTGTTTTCTGCCGAGGCGTTAGGGTGGTGGCACTCTAGTACTAACCCCGATATAGAAAACCCTTTTTATATTCCTACATTTTTTTATTATTGTTAATAAAAAGTAATGTTATTTTATTTTTTTAAATTGTCTAAATTCTCGGTGGAATTCCTAACTGTATTGTTGTTAAAAGTTGGTTATTTTGAAAACTAAATTTGGTGATTACCTCAAAATTTATAATTTGTTAATCATCGTTAGTTGAAGACTGTTGACTAATTAAGGATGATTTCATTTAATTGATTTTTCATTAATAAGCATCACATATTTCAACCATTATAAATATGTTTTTTTCAAATTCTGACATTATTTTCAAATACTTCTACTTATTTTTCACTATAATAATAATCTCGGTTTTTAAAACCCCACAATATTGCCTTTATCATTACACCTATGTGTGGACACTTCCTTCATTGGTTGTCCACCAGGACCGGCTTATAAAAATAAATTTCAAAAATTCGAATTAATTAATTTACAAGTGGGAATGGAGAGAGTTAACGAAAATTTACATTTTATAAAGTTGCGAAGAATCTTTGAAAAAAAATTTAATGAATAAAATTAATTTTATTGAGTAATAAATATAGATAATTATTTAAATATGGTTCAGGTACTAGAACCGGATCTGAAACGCGGGACGGTTGTTAACCTGTTGATTTTTAAAAATAAACTACGGATAACGCACCGCAAACCGGTGGCGTGGGAACGGTTTTATTTACTAATTTCAAAAAATAAAGGTACAACCACGTTTTTCAAAAATAGAATATTATGGGACCAAAAATCATTGATAACAATTATTGGATGCAATTAAGCTATAAGTATATTGAGCAATGTGTGTTAACTTTTTTCGAAAATTAATAATATTATTCACTATTTTTTTGTTTCCAAAAAATGTAGGTTGTATATTCAAATTTAATAAAACTAGTAATTTTTTCACAAATATTATTAATTTCAGAGCAGTATAGGTATTAAACAATATTCAAATATTCATTTTATAATAAATAAAATATTCATCGTTGAAAAAAACCATACAGATCAATCTTTAAAACGTATTTCAAGTTTCCGTTCCCTCGTAAGTTATAAAAAAAGATAGCTGCCGTCAAGTTTTCTCCTAAGAATTTCCCTTGTACATCGTGTCACCCCTAGGGCTCCTATGTCAAGTAATAGGTATTTCCCTTTCACAATACATTGGTTTCATGTGGAGTTGCTAACATGCCCCAGTTTACTAAACAGAGTCGTAGACACAAAGGGAAACAAAAGTCATTGTTCACTTTTTGAATCTACCATAATGCAATTTGTAACATCCTATATAACATAGACAGGAGCAGAGTTTTTCCATTTTTTGTGGATGTTGGGTCACTCCCAGTGACCAAAGTTGGAATAGTCATTTACAAGACAAGTACTCAACTTTCTTCTCAACTGTCTTGATTGAAGGATACATTTTAGAGCATATTGTCTGTAGTTTTTGCCAACCTCTTTTTATTTAAAAAAGGAACAATATTTTCCATCAAAAAACCCCACCAATTTTTTTCTGTCCCGACGCCGATTTAAAGAGAATTCTTTCCCTCTTTTAGCGAGACCGATTCTTTTAGTTGCATACTTACGAGGGTTAGGGATGCTTTCTGCAAATCATTATCAAGTAATATATTTCCTCATTTTTATTCGATATACATTTTCAAAGTGATTTACATAATGTGAGCGCATTAAATTAGCTAACTTGATTCTAGTGACGACAACCAAACACGAGGAAAATGAAATATTTGCAACAATAGCTAGGACATTAATATCCAGTCACTTTGAGGCAAGCCAACATCCAGGATAGGGTAGAGTATGTCCACAAGAAGGAGTGTTGGACAGTGGGACGCACATGGGGTCTGTCAACCCGTGTGGCAAAAACATAACAATCTGCACTGATATGAGACAAGCCTTATTAGCCTTGAACAGACAACGTGTTATATCGGGGCTAGTACTAGAGTGCCACCAAGATTAGGCTAACGCCTCGGCAGATAACAATATTATCCTGTAGTGGGTTAAAGGACACGACAGGAGTAAAGGAAATTGCATTGCCGATTCTTTAGCAAGGGAAGCGGCTGGACTAAAAAATTTTAGGACCCAGTGACACCTACGGCCTAAAAACTTTCGACAATTACGGAACTAGCCGAACGTTACACCCATGCTCAATCCATCACGAGATGGGATGGAATCAAAGATGCAGTCTTGCCAGGATCACCCTGTGCGACCCTCGGAAGCTGGCGTCGAAGAAATATTTGACGATGACCAGGAAAAACTCACGTTTAACAGTAGGATTTCTGACTGGCCACTGTCAACTAAGGAAACACCTCCATACTATGGAGCTAGAGGACACACCTCTATGCAGGATGTGTGAACAGGTAGATGAAACTGTCAGACATGTCTTATGCGAGTGTCCGGAGTTATCGTCAATAAGGGAGTGTGTGTTCGGTGAGTCTTGGGCTACACCTGCCGATATAAAGGATATGTCTACTAGTAACCTGTCCACCTTCCTGGGAAGGACAGGATGCGCGATGACCTAGGAGGACAACTCCTCGGGATGATGTACAATGGGTCACATGTGGCCAAAAGTGTTGTGGGCCTACACTCACCCTCCCTACTCTATAATAGTGTTAGGTGTTTCTATTTGCCAAAGAAAGCAATTACCCATGAGTGCAATTAGATTGAAGGAACACACCCCTATAGTAGACCACAAGACCATAAGAAGAATCTCAACTCATCAATGACTCAAAGGGTATATATTATATACACTAGGAGTTCCAGACACTGCAAGTGTGAGAGCTATAACCTGTCAAGTAGCAAACGCAAGAGGCTTTCTTGTCTGTGCAAATGTCAGAGCATGTCAGTGCGATTGCATAGTGAATAGGTATGTGGTTTCTTGTACTAGGCGATCCGACAATGTTTCAGTCTCCAAAAAAGTCAGGCTGAAGTATTTAAGCAGATGAACTATCAAGAATAGGATCTTAAACGCCCTTTTGGGGATTAGCTCTAATAAAAAGTTGGTAGAAATTGGTGAAACAGCAAGATTGGACCGTTTTAATGATCAAATACCAAGAAACTGTCAACTGTCGCTTGAACACTTGTTGAGAAGGAAAAAATGAGATTCTGTGAAATGGAATGAGAAATGCAAGGTATAACACCTGGGAGTATTACCTATTTTAATTAATATTTCAAAATATATCAATTTTCTTCGAGATTTTTTGGGAAGAATTTAAGAGCACAATAAATACAATTTAAATCAGAATATAAAAGTAAAAAAGGCAAAAGAGAATCCAGCATCGAACTCCCAATTAACATATCGCTACGATATATAGTTACTCTTTATCTATTCCTGTTCTCCTATGCGTCCGACTCACCAAATCTCCGCCCACACTTTCAAGCAATTAGCGTAATATATAGTGCGAGAGGGAGAGAACGGAGAGACAAAATATATCCAGTAAAGAGAAGTAAGTAGCTGAAATTGTAAGAATTCCCGTAGTTAAATGAATAATTCATCAAGGCTTTTGACGTACGAGTTGCAAGAACAAAAAAGATAAGTGGAAGAGAAGACAATCGTATATTAGTAGCGGCGCTGAGTATACAAAAATCGTAACGAACTATGCGGGTTTAAATCGAAGCTGAGTAATTAGATTATGAAACATGAGACTGACTCATTTCTATATTCTTAATCTTTTTAATTTGAAAGTGTTGTATACTCAAGTAAAATTCATTTATTTTCTGTGATGTTTTTAATTTACTCTTCATATTGAACTTTTGAAATATTTCTCACATAAAATCAAATTTTTCCGAGCTCTATTTCTGTCAATTACAACACATTGCATGTCCAGCGACATGACTATAGAAAGAAGTGATTAATTTTCAGCGCGTATGTCTGGATTAAAAGATCAAGTGAGCAGTGAGGGGCAGGCGCCACGACTTTCAGGCGTCTCCTAGGCGTCTGTTTGCCCTCTCTCTACCCCTGTCCTTTTACTCATTTCGCACCTCCCACCCCCAAACGTTCTCGCACCTTGAAACATCGGGCGCCGACGACTGTCAACTGTCCCAAAACGGCGGTAGCTCCATCAAGAGAACGGCGTCGCGATGCCAAATCCAGATTTAAGGGACATTTTTCTAGTTGGACGTGTTAGTATGCCATTTGCTTCGAGTTTAACGGAGTTGAGGCATTATATACACATTATCAGTTTACCGGTAATATAAATTTGGAACCGTTCCAATCTGATTCTACAACAGATCTGGTTTTATTCCGGAAAGTCAAGATTTACACAAAAAAACCGTACGTATTTTATTCATTGCCAATTTTTAAGACGTAAATATACGAGGTCTAGTCTGTCTAACACACATCAGGGCGCGTATAGCTGAAATTTTAATTAACTAATTGAAAAGCCAACACTTCAGCGAATTACCGTAAATTTACGAACTGCTAATTGCATATTTAGAACGATCCTAATGCATTAGTTTAAATCTATTGTTAATTGACACCGTCCACTGTTCGTTTTATGGATATACAAACACTAAATCCAATCACCAAACACGAGACAAACAAATGAATAATTATAGATAGAAGAACCCTTCGGATGAGAACAATTTTAGTTACCGCATACTCACAACTAATTATTTATATTTGGCGATTCGATGATTAGTAATCGATGAAGTCGAATGACTACTTCATGGAATATACAGTGTAGTGGTTAAGCCCACAATAACATATGCGTCTTTGGTCTGGTGGACAAAGACGACACAAAATAATGCAATGATGAGACTAGGCAAGGTGCAAAGACTTGCTTGTCTCAGTATTGCAGGGTGCATGAGAAACACGCCAACTGCAGCACTAGAAGCCTTATTTGGCCTTCCTCCATTACATCTTGTGATAATGGGGGAAGCAAAGATGGGACTTTTTAGACAGCAAAGCAACCTGAGCAACAAAATAGTTAGATCAGGACGTAGGACGGCTTCCAGAACACAAACAAAAACTACTTCATGTTAAATCCAATATGGCCTTGCAGGACATTACTATTTGAGTTTTTAAAACGAAAAAAGTCGTCAAAGCAGACGAACACTTGCTCTATTGTAACTTATGAGCCAAGTTGTACATTTTACGAGGTTCCCTCCGATCGGGTAGCTTTGAAACATTCACAAATCGTCACCGCATAAAATGATAATTCGCGACGCGTTGATAGTGAAACGAAATCCCGGCCCACCATATAAGAAATAAATTATTACAACAAGTTGCGAGAGTGCATTAAACGAGATATCATTAATTGAGATCAATTAAAGAGGTTAAGTAGATGTAATAGTGCTTAGTAAAATGTGTAATTGACATGTCGAGCCAGGCCGGTGCGTGATGCTGGTAGGACGTCATCCCGTACATTGATCTTTATATCCTTCTCTCTGTCTATTATCTGTGACTTCTTTCTTGTTTTATTGTATGTTTAATATAATTAATTCGAATGCGTGTGTAGGTTACTATCTTAGCGGCAGGACTGAGCCATTTTATACCAAACCTGGGAACTCTAAATTATTTTAGGAAACAGAATGTACTTTTAGCACACAATATTAGATCAGATGTCTTGTCACGTATCGCACACATGGACAATTCTTCAATAAACTCGTGCATTATTTACTTTAAAATCCGAGTATAAAATAGCCCAAAGGAAACTGAATATATATTATACAAGTACCAAGAAAATGTATTGCCTCTGGGAATTTGATTCGATTTGCGGAAAAAACTTTTAAATAAATTTCGCAAATAACTATGGCAACGTAGCACCTGCTGCTTCGTGACCTACCCCAAAGGAAGCATGTAGAGAGGCAAGGACAGAGCGTTATATATACACTTTCTGGTTACGATCTTACTCGATCGGCAAGCAACTTTTCAAATTCACATCTAGTCATCCTCCACTTCTCTTGTTTGATGGTTTGTATGCCGCCTCTTGGGACGGGCGAGAGCGTATTTGGAATACAGAGATTAGGGATTTTATTTAAAACATTTTAGAGAGATAAACACTAGGATTGTTTTAAAATACCTTAATTTTTTAAAAGTATAAATTAAAAACGTATTCTGAATGATTGTTGTCGAGAGAATTTTCAGACAACTTGTATGACAACTTTTGTCAATGAGATACAGGGTGTTGACTTTTTTTATAATTAAAAAACTCTTGTAGTTTCTAGTTTGGAAATACCAAAATAGCTAATTTTATGTTGTAAATATTGATAATATAAATAATAAAATCTCGAACATATATTTCATTTACAAATATAAATTAAGGACATAGAAATAAATAATCTTATAGTGCTGTGCAGACACTTTTTTGATTTATAATGCTACAGAAAAAGAAAAAGGAAAAAAATAAATCACATTTAGTCTTTCAAAAATAAAGAAGGATCAAGGTTATCAAGTAAGATATAACGAAAAGGAAAAAAATACCAACTATATATATACCTTGTTAACTTTTAATGGTGAGAGAATGATGTCATTTTACTCTAGTCTTTTAAGATATAGAGGAAAAGGAATAAGTGCATTAGGTTAGGGTGTTAAATTGGGGGAAAAAA
>CAJUYG010000148.1:207577-265865 GCA_910591675.1 Galerucella calmariensis | reverse complement strand
AAATAACCGACTTTCCAACACAACCACAAACGAATCAAATAATATGACGTTTATCAATTGCCAGTCTTGTCAGTTCATAATTAACTCGCTCCATGAACTGGTTTGATTAGGCAGTGATAATGTAGTTCAAGTGTAGTTATAATATAATGAAAATGTAATTATAACGCACGTTGCATGAATCGGCCTTAAAGAAAATTGGAAGCCTGTAATAGTTTATTATTAAATTATTTTATTTTGATCACAAAGACATTCTCAGAGAATTTAAACCATAACAACGGGTCTTCCCATTGCAATGAACATCATCGGAAAATGTCAATTTTTTGCCAATTCGTCCGCCCACTTACAAGTTAATGCATAGAAAGCAGAATTCCTACAGGCAGAGCAGCAGCTGAAATGAGGAGACTTTTAGGTCTCATTATCTTGATAACTATCAAATTTTCGAAAAAAATTATGGGGATTATTTCTGTAGATAATAAGACGATCTTCATTTTTTATGAAAAGAAAATAATCTGCCCACTACTCCTTACCAACAGATTCTTATAGATCATCGTCTAAAAACTACTATGTGTTCAAACTTTTATAAATTATTGAAGATGTTAATCGCATTGAGTGGAGACTATAAGAAGCATAGTAGCACTAGAAAGGTTCTAATGGTGCGCAAAAAGGTGAACTTATGTATTTTTTCCTTTTTACAAATTTTATTTATTTAAATATTCGCAGCCTGATTAATACCCACACGACTTGCATTCAAAAAGAATAATAAATTGAATGTGAACTTTAAAAGCTTAATACATCAGATTCACTCTACAAATTAAAAGAGCGCAGAAAAAAAATGTCTTTTTATTCCCGCCTAATAATTCATTGATGATTCCTTTTCGTGACTCTTTTTCAACTCAAACTGATCGCTGATAATGGAGTTCTACATTCGAAACAAATTTACTGTATTTTAAGGGGAACGTAAACGAATGACAATATTTATAGATGAAAAATAACGCGACAAGAATTTCTTAGGAGATGATTTTATGAACGTGTCACGTTCAGGACCATTTCCTTACATAGAGGGAAGAAAAACTATTGTCTCTATGGTTTTCGACTGTTTTTCTCACGGATCCTCACCTTCTGGTTATAAGACGATCTGTCGGCCTTGAATACGAGAAGCAAAGAGACATATAGATTTTAATGTCTACTATAATCATGTCCTTGCTATTATTGCTGCTAAAATTACTTGCAACTTCCCAAGTAACTTCAGTTTTTTGCTTGCCAGTACCATGAATGTGCAAAATTTGTCTTTTCACTACTAGCTATGAAGTTGACAATTATTGCTTCCTCTAGCCAACTGAAAAGTTGATTGTTTCTATAAGTGGTTTATAATTTTCTATTATTAACCTAGATTGAAAAATCAGGGATATTAGATCAACAAAAACTTGTGCAACATAATTTTGTATACCCAGGAGATTGTCTTTAACATATTTGCTACTTGAAATTACCTATCAAGATAAAGTTATTTGAATAAAAATGCTATTAGTTTAAAATTCGCGCTCAACCAAAAATGACTGATGACATAACGAGTACGTTCATAATTTATCGAAAACTGGAAAACTGACAGTGTACTTGTCAGTCAGACGACGGAGTAAACTCTTCCCGTGGTGCGTTTGTGAATTATTTTTAATTATTGTCTTAAATTTGACTGGTAGTGGAAAAAATTGTACAGTGCTATTCAAAAGTCTCCTCCCCCCTCGTATCTTTTGAACGGATACACTTACATTAATAACATTTGGAGGGTTAAGATATAGTGTTGTAAACTTCTCTACGAATGGTAACAGGTGACGTAATAGTGATAGATGACGTCACAGTGCCACTCTGGCTAATAATTTTAAATAGGACCTTATGGCAAGTGATATCTCGTTTGAAAGGCATTGACATTGGCTACATAGCCATATTAATTTTGTTTGCGTTTAAACTAATTTAGACGGTAAAATTGAATAAATACCAAAATTATAGCAATTATTTTTTTAAATTTAATTAATCAAATATCAACAATGGATTCTTATCTACTTCCTGGCAGTAATACATCCTATTAGTAAACTCTTGTCGTACTCGTTCGAATGTGTCAGCTGAAATTGCATTGCATTCTTCAATAATTCTTTCTTTCAAACCGCCAATGCTATCTGGTGCCGTAGTATAAACCTTGGATTTCAAGTACCTACCCCCAAAGAAAAAAATCTAATGGTGTCAGATCTAGTGACCGAGGTGGCCATTCTAAGGGACCTCGCCGGCCGATCCATCTACCTCGATATTCTTCATCAAGGTAACGTCTTACTGCACCATAATAATGTGCAGGAGCACCATCTTGTTGAAATGTTATTTCCAGATGGCCGAATTCATCTGGATTATCTTCCAAAATTTCAAGAATTACCGGCTCTATTGCATTTTGTAACATCTCCAGATACACTTCACCGCTTAAATTTGAATTTAGGAAGACAGGACCAACTATGTGGTTTCCCAAAATACCTGCCCAAACATTGACTTTTTCTGGAAATTGGGTATGTTGTTCACAAAAGGTGTGCGGATTTATGTCACTCCAATACCTTATATTTTGTGTATTCACATTGCCATTGAGGCAAAGAGTACCTACTTTCGTCACTAAAACAAATTGTTTTTGTGTGATGTGGGTTTTGACTAATTTTATTTGTCATACATTTACAGAATTCGAGTATTCTGTCGGGGTCGTCATCCGAAAGGTGGTGCACCATTTTTAACTTGTATGGATGAAATTTATTTTTAGCCAACACTCTCTGTACTGTACTTTTAATTACTTCACAGATAGACGCAACTTTAGTTGAAGAGGAAGTAGGGTTTACTACCATTTCAGTAACTATATCAATTTTTTTATCATCACTAAATGTTGGTCGACCAGATCGTTTGGCATCTTGAACACTACCTGTTGCTTCAAACTTGTGAAGAAGCTCCCTCAAATAAGTTCTCGAGATAGGGCGATCTGGGCATCTCTCATTAAATAAACGTTCCGCTTTATGGATATTCTTTCTAGATTCACCAATTATTAAGATAGCTGCTACTTTGTCGGCTTGAGTACGTACCATTTTGCCTATGTAAACTCTTAAACGTCTCGTTAAACAATAATAAAATTAAATATTTAAGCTATTTAGAAAAACTTTGCAAAGCAACAAATACTATTAAATTGAAAACGTCAATTTTTTTGACATCTAACCAGAGGCGGACTGAAAAATCTTCAATATTTAAATGTGAAAAAATAATTTTGGTATTTATTTAATTTATACGTCAAAATTAGTTTAAAAAAAAATTAATATGGCTATGTAGCAAATGTCAATGCCTTTCAAACGAGATATCACTTGCCATAAGGTCCTATTTAAAATTATTGGCCAGAGTGGCACTGTGACGTTATCTATTACTATTACGTCACCTGTAACCATTCGAAGAGAAGTTTACAACACTTTATTTTCACCCTCCAAATTTTATTAATGTAAGTGTAGCCGTTCAAAAGATACGAGGGGGGGAGGTGACTTTTGAATAGCACTGTATAATATACTATTTATGATTGTCACTGATTGTATTATATCTTTGAAACTGTACCTACGGGATACCTACCTAGGGATAATGAAGAAAGAAATTCCATTTCATATCAATTTATTTGCGTTACCTTTTAGATAAAATCGTAACAATCTGCCACCAACAAAACGGGTCCTCTCTAATTGATTGCAGGTAATGCTCGTCCAAGCTACAAAGGGAGACGCCAGGGAGTAGTTACTTATTATTGTGAATGGGGGGGTGTGGCGGATCCCATCATAACTGTCAACTGTCGTCGTTATATTGTGACCTCATCAGTCATCACGACCGCCACCGGCCAACGCACAAGCACTTACACTCGTCGGCGGCGGCAGCGGATATTTTTTTGTGTTTCTGTGTTGCTCTATAAGGGTTTCGACGTAAGTGCTAGGAGGCTATGACCAGCGGTGGAGATACAAAAAAATTGCTATTGATATTATCGAGGGTCATTTTACTGACTTTGTATATATATGAAAATAAGCAGATCCTGGAATGGTGTAGAAGAAACCTACGCATTCTGTCGGGATTGCTTACAGGACATTGTCGACTCAATTACCACATAAAGTAGATGAGGCTGGTTCAGACCTCCGACTGTCAGCTCTGTAATTTGGAGGATGAAACTGCGGAGCATATACTATGCTCGTGCCCAGCTTTGGGCAGGGTAGGGTATAATATATTCGGCTTTAGTACCTTAGAGCCGAGCAATTTCAAAAAAGTATCACCAAATACAACCTTGGACTTCGTGGGGTGAGCTACAATAGACCTAACGAAGATCGCAGTGGAGGTGGCGAGAAAGCCCCACTCACATAGAACCTAACCTAACCTACATTCTGTATAAATAAGTACGTGGGTATAGGTAATATAATACAATATAATAGATATTGGACAAAGAGCCAAAATGGCGAATACGATATGGAATGTACGATAAAATAGACTTTATCACCAGAACCGCAAATGAGATCGTTTTTCAACAATAGGTAATAACTTGTATTTAATCAAGTTTTGTTTTGACCTACTTGCAAAGAATGTAAAAATGTTATTTAATCTAATCAACCAATTTTAGAACTATCAAGAGAAATACTACTATAAACTATATAGTTATATTATCTATTTATTTCGTGTCTTTTAAATAGGTCGTTAAAATGGAAAGAGAGGGAAAATAACTACGCGTATGCTAGACACAAAATAGCTATTTATGCCATCAGTTACGAAATGCCTAATTCACAAGTTACACAAAATTTCATTTCGTAACGTATTGCATACAAGAGTTTTTCTAATTTTGAAGGAAGTAATAAAAAAATAAAATTTAATATAATTGATAAAAATTTGGAAAACATAAATTTAGTTTGTTGCTGTTACTTCATGTTAGTTGTCAGATTGACATTTTGTAAAAAAGTCTAGATGGAAGGTTTTTAACGAGTTTGATATATTTTTAGTTTTATTTTTAAAAAATGAGTGATTCAAGTTCTGAAGAGCTACCAAGCGATATTGAAGAGGCAGCAGGTATCTATTATCTATTATCAGTAATTCCCAGTCCCAGTCAAAGGCAGTTTATGATTTGGCATACGAAAAATTTGTTACGTGGTGTGATGAGAAGAAAATTAAACATGTTAATGAGAAAGTTTTACTTGCATATTTTGAGGGTAAGAAAGAACTAAAAGTTTCCACATTATGGACACTTTACTCAATGATAAGGTCTGAACTAAATCTGAAAAGGAATATTGATATTAAAAAATATACAAATTTGGTAGCATATATTAAAAGACAAGCGGACGGGTACAGTGCTAAAAAGTCGGAAGTTTTTATTAAAGAAGATTTTGCCAAATTTTTAGTGGAAGCTGATGACAAAGAATACTTAATGGCTAAGGTTACAATGATAATTGGAATGGCAGGAGCATGCAGAAAAGCAGAATTAACATTTCTTCCAGTTGAAAATGTTATAGACGAAGGAAGCCATTTTCGTGTTGATATCCCACCTCCAAAAACAAAAGTTATACGGCAGTTTGCAATTACCACTGGAGACATTAAAAATACGAATCTTGTTGAGATATTAAGAAAATATATTAAGTTGCGTCCCCAGGTTCTTAAACACAACAGATTTTTTGTAAAATATGCGAATGGAAAATGTACCAGAAATCCTGTGGGAATTAACACATTTAGCAGTCTGCCAAAAGTTATTGCACAATTTCTTGGTCTTTCAAATCCTGTTCTATATAGGTACTGGCCACTGCTTCAGAAGAAGGTCTGCCACTTTCCTAGCAGACAGTGGCGCTGATATTTTAAAATTGAAGAGGCATGGAGGTTGGAAATCTACCTCTATAGCGCAAGAAATATTTGGTGAAACATCTAATGCAATGTGCGCCGCTTCCCAAATAACAGCGAGTTCGAGCAATGAAAAAAAATATGTCGTCGGGAATTAATTTGAATAATTGCAATAATTTTGAAATACATTTTTCGTCACTAATTGCATAAAATTTTACTTTATGCAACTAGTTACAAAAAGTAAGACGTTTCATAATGTCAATCAGTTTTAAAAAGTGTCACTTTATATGTCAAAATTATAAAAAGAAACTTATTATCGGAGAAAAGCGAAGCAAGGTGCAAAAAGGCGTATCAAATGTCAAGTGCAATAATCAACAGACCACATTATTAGGACGAGAGTAAGACATCCGCCTGGGTTGAAAATTTCCAACTTTTTAACCAAAAAAAAATTGACGCCTTTACATTGTGGTGGTGAATAAAAAGTTGTACGCCTCTGTAATCGCAATCGATATAATACCCAAGGTCCGTATATTACATTTTAATGATTCTTGTCAGGACATCTTCAGGGCTTTTTTTTTTCTACTAACAAGAGCTTCCTACGGTTCATCGGAAATATAGATAAATATGGCAATGGTTTGAAAATGTTTATCTACAAATCCACCTCGGGACACATTGATCAAATCAAACGAATAACTGAATAATTTGTCTAAATAAAAAAAAGACGAAATTTGTTTTGTTTCGCGAACGGTTTATGATGAATTTGATTTTTTTAGATTATTTCAATCTTAACAAAGTGAACTGAAAAAGTTGGAGATGTTCCATCCGCGGAAATTTTCAAACACATTTAAAAATTAGCTGGTCCATTCATTCCCCAAACTTACTAAAATATAATTTTTCCGGAAATCCACTTCTATGCAATAGAATCATTTCCACAGAGAGCAGAGTATCTCTAAAGGCACTCGATTCCATAGAGGTGAGGCATAGAGAGGAGAGACTGGTGCAAATTTACGGAGGTCTGACTCCCGCACTGTTGGGGAAAATTCCCTCAATGGTGCTCCGTGGGTCATACACAAATTGCCTGCGGTGGGGTCAGATGACGAACATCAACCATCGTCCACGCTAATTCAACTTACCATCGGTACCAAAGGGGTCTAACAGTGAATGGTGACGGCCGGAGTTTGCCGGATAGTCACTGTCATCGGACGCTGTCAAGGTAATTCGGGCGATTCCCTTCACTAATACCAACAGAACATCGGGCGAAAGCCCTGCCGCACTTGGTAGCGGCATACAAAATTTAAAATTCTACCAATAACGAGGACGAGGGAGGCTTTGTACGAGCAGCGGCTCCGGTGTCGGCTGACTTTTTGTTACGGTAGGGTGGGGGGATTACTACCGTAGTACAGATTGGTGTGGTGTGGTGGTAGTCTCGTCAATCCGAAACGACTAAATGATGAGCTGGCACATGAGATTGCTGTGCTGCTTGATTTGTTGATAGCAGCACGTTTCAAAGCAACTCGTCTGCATCTGATAGCTAGGGTTCCAGGACACTACTTGTGGGTAGCCCAGAAAGCTATGGAATGATGTACAAACTCACCAGAACAAAGACAATGAATTAATTCATAATTGAATATTCTCTTGATGCATCATTGATGAATATGTATAAATTTGGATCGGCAAATTTATCAAATAGAGCCGGGCTGATTTAGATTTAGTGATTTAGATAAAGAGGACCTCCGTAGATCTGAAATGGTCGCAGAGGAAGCCAACTCATTACTTCTAATATCTATCATTCTTCTAATATCTATCATTACTTCTAATCTATCAATAGGCAAAAGAATGGAAAGTATATTTTATGTGAGAAAAAAAACTGGTCGTTGGGCAAAGATTATTTTGCAAATAAATAGTCAATTGCCGCTTATGTGTCCTTCTCTAGTAGATCTAGGTTTACTACAATTAATTCAGTCATGCAAAACAGATATATGGACGAGGCAGTCGTTGATGGTGAAAAGAGCTATGCAGTTTACCAAACGAATAATTCTTTAGATTACAATCTTTGTCGCGAGCCATACATACGAGGAGCGGTTTCAACAAAAGTTGTATATGAGAGTAGAAAAATTAGTCTATGTAATTCGTATTTAATGGCTATTAAGAAACTTGAAATCATTACGATCAAATTAGTGTCTTAATAGCTATCATTAAATGCTCACTGCATAATATGTTTCAACATAACGAAGGCGTACAATATAAACCTTAAAAATTGAAATTAACTAAAACCCAACATAAAATAGTATGTTGCGAATGAAAATTAATTATAGATCAAGAATAATAGTGTTCGTATTTTGGAAGTAAACAACAAAAGTGAAGCCGTGTTTACACCCTTGCCCTAACTAATAATTCATATTTGATTTGTTAACATCATATACAAAATCTCTGATACTCACATGTGTTAATCTGGAGAGATTTTACCGTGAAATTAATAAAATTTTGAACGATTCCACCAAAAGTTCAACGGTTACCATAATAAAAAGTTCATAGATGGATTTCCAAAGACAAAATTTCTCCTCTAGGTGACAAAACTGTCTGTAAGCCCTATTAGCATGGAGCTTCTATGAAACTCTCATTCCCTCATTAGCAAACCTACTAAGACCTAGCGCAACACCCCTGATAAACTGTCCTGCGTGTCATTGTGCTCGTTAATTTCATAGGGTGAACTATTAAGAGCAGACAGCTGGTGGTACACAGACGGCTCAAAAACACCCTCAGGCTCTGGTGCAGGTGTATACTGGCGCAGACCTAGGACAAAAATTTCAACCTCTCTAGGATCTTATGCAACCGCATTTCAGGCGGAAATTTACGCCATTGTTTCATGTGTGGAGAGATTGGAACAAGCCAATCTCATACATAGAACAATGAAAATTTTCTGGGACAGCCAAGCGGCTTTGAAAGTACTTTGGTCTCAACGTGTAACGTCGAAATTGGTTTTAGACTGCCAAAAAAAATTCTCTTCAATAGAACTCAATAAAGTATTGCTGGATCTCTGGCCACTCTGGCATGGGAAGAAACGAGAAGGCAGACTCTCTTGCAAGGAAGGGAGCTGCACGTGTTTCTATCGGACCAGAATCTACAATTGGCATCGCAATAAGTTTTGCCAAACAAACACTGAATACTTGTACAGCTTTAGACTTCTGGCATAACTTACCAGGATTGGTTCGTTCAAAGGCTTTTATACATCCTTCGAAGAATGTCTCCAAACAAATGTTAGACTAAAGCAGGCATGACCTATGTTGTCTAACAGGCCACTGTCATATGAATCATCATATTCTAAGACTTGGACTGTCGGAAGATCCGATTTGCCGTCTTTGTCTGGAAAATGATGAAACAGCAGAACATATTATTTGTGCCTGCCCCGCCACGGCTCGAATCAGGTATCGGATGTTTGGGTCTCTCTCGCCCTCGGACCTGAAATAGCATTCACCAAATAAACTTTGTTAAGAAGCTGAATTTGTTTGGTGAAATTTGAATACGTGTGAGCCACAACAGACTCTTGCGAGTCGCAATGGAGTGCCTTATAGACCCACTCACCACACGCCTAACCTAACCTAGTATTTTTCACTATATCAGGGTTTTCTGCGTCAACCTCTATCTAGATTTTTCAAAAGAACTTGTTAGATCTGGCTTACAATTTGCTATCGTACAAAATATATTTCAATTTATCAACATTTGGAATTTTGAGCCAGATTATTTTACTCTTCAAATACTTACATACTGTCGCTTTTTTTCCCTAACATTTGGTGGAAAGAGCCGAACGCCAACCTCCGAATTCTTCAAACGAATCGCGACATTTTCTCAGCGGCTGTTTAACACCGACCTGAACATGAACGAACACCATCCATTAATAATTAGTCTGCACCACTTCTAGTGATAAATTATGTATGCGAACGACACCTTGACTTGACACGGCGGTTAATAGACCCCGCCGTAGTTCAAAATCATAGTCTTCGGTGCGCCCCGGCCCCCCACGTTTCTCAAGGATAACTCCCTTGCTCCTAGCCCTTTTTGCTTGTATTTAACACACTTAGAGACAATTACTTTGAATAGCTGATTTAAAAATGGCATTTTTTATACAAATGCACTACGGAGATTAAGAATAAATGCAATGTTCATAATCGATTGATTTATCGACATTATCGCTTCATGGAGGTATCATTTTTAGCCTATTGCTGGAATTGGACATTGGGAATTGCACACAAACTTCCCAAAAAACTTTCATCCCTATTTGACGTTACTAATAAACAATTCGACCAGATAAAATAATGAAAACTAATCATATAAATGTCCCCTCGTAAATAATCGATAGTCTCTCGACTTGCTGTTGAGTGAACTGAACAGTTCATCGTTCCTTTTACATACTATTTCGAGATGCATCGTCCATTATCTCTAATTAATCCTTTACTCTTGAGCATTGAGGCAGCTAACTGACGGTTAATTAACTGACTGCTCCCATCCAGCGCTAGCGCCAACGCAGACCCCGCGTCGCTACCCTGACGATGGTCGGTCGCTAATTTGCTGAATTACTGCTATCTAGATTTATGTATATACGTTGTCGATTTTTGTCATTACACCGTTTTTTTTTCGGACGGAAAAAGTAATGAGAAACTCCGCGGTTTTTCACTAAAATTAATTAAATATATAAATATCGAACACGGAAAGGTGATTTTACCGTTTTTGTTTAATTTTGTGGAAAAAAGGGTGGAATTAGACGGTTTTTCGCATCATCAGAGTTATCCAAAAAATTCTAACAAATGTCATTGTTTGATTAACGACCGGATTAAAAAATTAGCTATTCCCGAATTATAACAAACTTTTTTGACAATTAATTACTTGAAATCATTTAATCAATTATTTGTTTTTATTATTTTCAACTTTTCCAATTGTTTGGTGGGCTCCAACAGCGGGTTTAAACGGATATTCACCGAACAGCACCGATTTGGACCCAAGTGACTTCCTATACTTGAAGAAATCCTTATTACCCTCAGAATGCATATTCCTGGAGAATATTTTGACAAATATAAACCGTTTTTATCAATAAACATCTGCATTTTATAAGAAACATTGATTTATCCAAAAATCCACAAACAGAAACAACAGCCCATATCAAAATCCAATTCCACAGATCCCACCACTCCTTTTGGAATTTTGGAAATCAAAAAGTAGTCATAGATGCCAAGACAAACTCAATGAACTAGGCGAGAACAATATAGTCACCTTACTATGGATTCCTGGACACACTTGAATAAAAAGAAAGGAGGTCTGGATTACCTTTCTGGGGACCTGAACCCTTCTGCGGAATCAGCCCCAATGCAATATTGGGAGAAATAGGTAAAGCCGAGAAAAAGAGAAGGTCTGATCATTGGAAAGATCTAGTATAATCTAGTCAACAAGTGCCCTTTTGGCCATTCGATTCGGGATGGCATCTAGATGATTTTTGAAAAAAATGAAGTTCCGCAAACAAAAATTGCAAAAGTTATTAACAATTAATAAAAAAAAAGGGGGTTTAGTTTTTTGCAAATATCTCAAAAACTAATAAAGATTTTTCAAATAAAAAAAAAAAGATTTGAAAAGAGGAGGAAATTTCCTAAAAAAAAACCCGACTCCCGGAACTGTAGGACCAATATTTATAATTTTCCCAGGGATGAAAATACGACCGAAAACGGGTGTTCTGGCTTCCGTAAGCCACGCCTAATTTGGACACTTTAATAAAAATTATTTTAACATATTAAATATGAAATTTAGGGGCTTACTGGATAGATAAATGAACAATAATCCGCCTGAAAAAAATTTTTATCACAATTTTTCAATTAGTTATTCAATTGTTAATTAATAATTTTTTTCTGCTTGAACATGAACATTGCAAGTGTGATAATTGTTAAACTATAAATTTGAGATTTTTTTCCTCTCTTGGAGCAATTCTTGAAAGGCTTCACAATAGATCCCCGTTGGAAAAATTAAAAAATGTTTAATTTTCAGGTTTTTATTAATAATTATCGTTGTTGCAAAATTAAAACCTTAAATTAATCATTGAAAAAAAATTTTATTTTCAAATATTATTAATGATCCGTTTTTATGTTTTTTTGACAGTAAGTAGAATAGGAAAAAAATATAGGGTAAAAATTTATTTGTTTATAACAAATTGTTTATTACATAAACAATGAAAAAGTAAATAAAACGAAATTTTTTTTATATCGAAAAGAAAAATAAATAATGATTTAAAAAAAATGTTCCTTACTATTAATTAGAAGTGGGAGAAAATAATTGTTAATTAACAAATGCGTTTTTAAGCAATAAAAAATTTTTTTAAGGAACAATTTTTCTTTTAAAAATCATTATTTGTATCAAAAATTGAAATTCCATGAAAAAATTTTCAATTATCTAATAAACAACGCATTTGTTTATAACAATTTTTTAAACAATAACAGATAAAAATTAAAAAAAAATTATTTATATGCAGCATCTAATATATAATATATAATAATAAAAACGGATCATTAATAATATTTGAAAAAAAAAATGTTTCCGATGATTAAATTAAGTTTTTAATTTTGCAACAACGATAATTATTAATAAAAACCTGAAAAATAAACATTTTTCAATTTTTCCAACGGGGATCTATTGTGAAGCCTTTCAAGAATTGCTCCAAGGGAGGAAAAAAATCTCAAATTTATAGTTTAACAATTATCACACTTGCAATGTTCCAAGCAGAAAAAAATTATTAGTAAACAATTGAATAACTAATTGAAAAATTGTGATCAAAATTTTTTTCGGGCGTATTATTGTTCATTTATCTATCCAGTAAGCCCCTGAATATTTTCATTTCTTAAATTTCATATTTAATATGTTAAAATAATTTTTATTAATAAAGTGTCCAAATTAGGAGTGGCTTACGGAAGCCAGAACACCCGTTTTCGGCCGTATTTTCATCCCTGGGAAAATTATAAATATTGGTCCTACAGTTCCGGGAGTCGGGTTTTTTTTTAGGAAATTTCCTCCTCTTTTCAAATCTTTTTTTTCAATTTGAAAAATCTTTATTAGTTTTTGAGATATTTGCAAAAAACTAAACCCCTTTTTTTTTAGTTAATTGTTAATAACTTTTGCAATTTTTGTTTGCGGAACTCAATTTTTTTCAAAAATCATCTAGATGCCATCCCGAATCGAATGACACCTCGATCATAATTGTCGGAGACTGCTGAAAAAAGTTGGCCAAAAAGGCACTTGTTGACAGGACTAGTGGGGCTTATACAATCAAAGACTCTTCTGGGTGACTACAGCCTGTTGAGATCAAATGAATGCATAAGTCAAAGTCAAACTGCGCTAAGAATTTTAACGGGACATTGTCACCTGAATGGGCACCTGAAAAAGCTCAAAATAGTGGAGGAAGAAGAATGTAGATTTTGTGGCATGGAAGAAAAAACCTCCGTAGACATACTTTCCAACTTCAGAATCCTAGAGCACAGCACCTGGGAGATTACTGGATATAAGAGGAACATTTACCTGAGTTAAAGCCTGCAGATATTCTAAAATTCCTCCGGGAAATAGGACTAAAGGAGCTACTTTCTGAAACTCTCCTCAGAAACAAAGTAGAAGTAAGGGGGCACAATAGATCTTTCAGGTCTCAGTGAATGTCACCTCAAAATACATACATACATTGCCAAATAGATTTCAATATTGGATAGTTAGATGGTCAATCGCTCTGTCATCAAATTTTTATGAACTAAAGTTTGAATGAAAGAGAATATAGCGTGCATCGAAACGGTATTTGGGGGAAACCTAAATAGTTAAAAACTTTAGTGAATACATTTAAAGGATGTTATGATAAGTATTAGTCTCAACCATCTCATTTTTCTTTTAAAATGAAAAAATTAAAATTAAGCATGTCCAAAATTTCTCACAATCGAACAAATGCAATATTAATAGACGAGTTTAATTTAAAAGATAAAAAAAACATTGTACATTGCGCCCTAATAAAAATTCCTGACATGAAAAATCCCCAAGACAGATTGACGTATACAAAAAACGGCTCAGATAAAATTAATGCTTCTTGCAATTTGCACCTACTCTAAGAATGTATAAAGAGACGACGAGGATTGAAAGAACGGCTTCTCTTCTTTCATTGATAGCGAGGAAATAATTAATAACCTCGTCCCGGAACACCCTAATCGATGATCATACCAGCCAGCCGTGATTGATGATTTTTTCCTTGATCCATAATCCTTACACTTTCCGGCGACTTGCTCCCCATACATACACCCTCGAATGTTCGACAATGAATTTTCTTTTTCATTCGAAAGAAAACACTCACTGCCTAATATTGTTTGAATCGGTAATCGCAGGGTTTAAATTAAAGAGACATCATTCTGAAATTATCCTGACGCCGTATCTAATAGCTTAGTTAATATTAATTTGTATTGCAAATGTCCATAATGGTGCAATTATTTATATTCGAGCTTCTCGACTATTTTGGGCCAACTACGTTGCGTATTGCCAGTTCATATCTCTTTTATCTTGTAGGTCTCTAATTATTTTCTTCCTTGGTCTATCTCCTCTTTTGATTCTTCTTCCAGTGTCTTCTCACTATAACTTTTATTACAGTGATTATGTGAAACAATGAATCCATAGGCACGAAGGACTAAAAAATAGAGACTAATCCTGCGCTATACAACAACAAAAAATTGTATTCCCACCCGCAGCCGTCCTTAACCTGAATTCGGAATTGTGCACACCTATGTGTTTGAAGATGAACCGCGGGGGTGGCATTATTGCCAGGTCGCCGCCAGAGGCGCCTTTTGTTCGGCCGGCGCCGTTCAGACTTTGAGTTTCTGATTAATGGATCATTTTTCTTGTGAGCGTGAGTGTGCCTCCTGTTTCTGCTCCTGTTTCCAGATAGCAGAGTGCCTGCCGTGAGATAGTTGAGAATAAGCGATGTTGCCGCTTGAGAAAAATTTACCTTCGTACTGGAATGAACGAATTTCAGTTAGTTGGACTGAAAAATATTGTTCGTAACTGCAAATTGAAGCTCTGCACGCAGCAATGAATAACTAGACAAAGACATTAAGGTGGCTACCGAATATATGGAGCATCAGGCAAACGATAAAATGTTTTAAGCATAAGGCTACAAATATCCTAACTATTCACAAAACCCACATGAAGTAAAGCTGTGGTGCTTGCTTGAAAAAATTCTCCAGATAGACTTCTTTTTAGAACACTCTAAATGGGTCAAAGCAATACCTTACGAGGTCCAGGCTGTTGAAACTGAGTAAGAGCAATTTTAAGACAGTAACCGTTGGTGAACCTATGTGCAGAGAATGTGAACTCTACGATGAAACACCTACTCACAAAATCTACATGAATAATGGTACAAAGATTCAGTTCAAGTGCTTGGGCTGTTGAGCACAACCCAAGCGTATGAATGAATGAATACCTTGTATGTATGTATTTATTTTGGGTTGACATTCACTGAGACCTAAAAGATCTATTGTGCTCCCTTACTTCTACTCAGTTTCTGAGGAGAGTCTCAGAAACCAGTTGTTCCTTTAGTCCTATATCCCGGAGGAATTTTAGGATGTCTGCAGGCTTCAACTTAGGTAAATGTTCCTCTTCTATCCAGTAATCTCCTAGGTGCAGTGATCTAGGATTCTGAAGTGCTGTGCAGCAGGAAAGTATGTGGATGGAGGTTTCTTTTTCCATTACACAAAATCTGCATTCTTCTTCCTCCACTATTTTGAGCTTTTTCAGGTGCCCATTCAGGCAACAATGTCACGTGAGGATCCCTGTTAAAACTCTTAGCGCAGTTTTACTTTGACTTATGCATTCATATGATCTCAACAGGTTGTAGTCGCCCAGAAGAGTCTTTGATTGTATAAGCCCTACTAGAACTTTCCAATGGTCAGATCTTCTCTTTTTCTCGGCTTCACTTATTTCTTCCGATATTACATTGGGGCTGATTCCGCAAAAG
Organism: Galerucella calmariensis; assembly: GCA_910591675.1. Classification (NCBI taxonomy): domain Eukaryota; kingdom Metazoa; phylum Arthropoda; class Insecta; order Coleoptera; family Chrysomelidae; genus Galerucella; species Galerucella calmariensis. Next base: position 250,009 of record CAJUYG010000148.1, on the reverse strand, counting down.
GGTTCAGGTCCCCAGAAAGGTATTTCAGTCCCCCTCTTTGCTAGTTCATCTGCTATTTCATTTCCTTCTATTCCATTGTGTCCTGGAATCCATAGTAAGGTAATATTGTTCTCGTCTAGTTCATTGAGTTTGTCTAGGCATTCCCACACCATTTAGGAACTGATTACACAAAAGCTCAGTGCTTTAATGGCTGCTTGACTATCTGACATTATGATAATCCTTTGTCTTCTGTATCCTTTATCAATATTGAACTGGGCGCACTTTCTTATGGCGTGGATAACCGCTTGAAAGATACTTGGGGTTTTTCCCAAGCTTTCAGAATGTTTGTTACTTGGCCCGAACATTCCTATCCCAGTTCCTTCTATTGCTTTTGAGCCGTCTGTTTACATGAATACCTTACGAGTGTAGTGTACCATACAACAGATTTCAGAAAATACTAGCAAGAATAGGAAAATAATGGGTTGATAAGTTCTGAAAGTACATCCAACACTAATGAGATTGGCTTAGTAAGTACTCCGTGAATTTTGGCCATTGCTTTTAGACGAAATCTTTGGTCTTATTCCAGGCGTCTTCCATGTAGAACTCCTCATCGAGCTTGAAAGTCTGCCCCTTGCTCTTGGGATATAAGTGGCCTGGCATCTAGACAAAGGACAGTCTATTTTGACAGTACAACTCTTGTAATATTTCCAAACAATCTCAAACCAGGTTTGTCATTTTTTTCTATTTTTTCGAAAATTTCATAACTTTATTTTGAATTTAACAAATCTGGCAACGCTGTCTAATTCCCCTACCAATGCCGCCGCCACTTTAAGCATTTTTGGTCGGTTAATCGCTCCTCACGCGGACGCATTACTTCCGATCTCTGCCTGATGACAATAAGAATCTCTTGGAGGCGGCGTTCCGTAGTCCGAGAAAAATAGTCTTGTACATAACTCTTATATGCCAAAATAAAGTATGTAGTAACACATTTTATACATAATTTCGGGAAGAAATATAATAAAAATATAATAGTACTAAATTGTATGTAATGGAAATTGGCTTTGGAGAGACTAATTTATGAACAAAGAACCTACTAGAAAAGAAGAACCTGAAGCCAACATTACAATCGCAAATGACTAGAAGCATAACCATCTATTCACCAAAAAGCATAAATGTACATAATTTATTCAAATTTTACTCCTCAATGCCGAAAAACTTTCCACAAGTGCATATAACTTGAACTTTTGTAATTGTCGAAATAATTAGCATTAATATAACTGGAGTCGCACCTACGTGTATATATTACTACTTCGAATTTCGACGTTAAAATATTATCATTAGCATAAAATGCTCGTTTCGTCGAACAAACTTTTTAATAAAATATTAATTAACGAATCGGAGTCTACTTCGAAGTAGCAGTAAGTTAGGCGGCGTATACACGATTCACTGAAATTATTGTTGAGAATATTTGACAACAATGAAATTCTATTTCTTTTACATTAATTAAAATGGCAAGATTATGGTCTAGTGTATGACCTGGAAATAAAAATTACAAATGTAGAGTCGATGCATTATCTAAAATTAAAGATAATTATGTACTTGGAAGTGTACTTCAATGTCCTTCGCGGCATATAACCAGGGAAGTACCTAGTTGTTGCTTCTTATTGAACGATCTGCTCTTTGAAAAGTAATTTTTGAATTTGTGAGGCGGTATAATAGTAGATTAGATTAGAATTGGAGAGGTTCTTTGTTCTATCCCACTGAGACCTTTGCAGATCTATCGTGGCCCTCCCTATATTTAGAGCTCGACATCTAACTTCATTCTCCCTTTCGTAGCTCTCTGCCATCGGTTTCCGATCTCCAAGTACGTGCCTACATAACCTACCTAAGCTGCTAGGCCAATTGTGTGCTTATGTTTCCTTAGCCTACAATTCGTACGTTTGGGTTGAGCTCAACTGAATCTTTGTACCATTGCCTATGTTATCTACCTACTTCCATTCCAGAATCTTCGTGTCTTCTATATAGGCCACCAGTTTATCTGGAGGGATCTTCAGTATAGTTGTGATGGTTGTGTTATTTCCACTCCAAAGTGCTTCTGTCTGAATCCTTGTAAGTTCCCACAGAAGCAGAGTATGTGAGTAGGTGTTTCATAGTAGAGTTCACATTTTCTGCACATAGGTTCACTAACTTTGCCCGTCCTGTGCAGATGCTTCCTCAGGGTACAGTGTCAGTCGCCAGGTCGGTATCTGACTCTTACCCAGTTTATACAGCCTGGACGAGAGTTCCTGGTCTAACTTATTCAGTAGACTCTAAGTATGGAGGTGTCCTTATGTGAGCCTCATTTGAGTTGGTGTTCCTTTGCAATATCTGCAGACGAGTTAGTTGTTCTTTGGAAGAGTTATAGAATTGTATACTAATCTTTTTGACCATTCAGATAGCTCTCTTGCAATTCTCCCAAAAATTCCAATTTTTTGCCTAACTTTTTACATAAATAGTCCGCATACATGTCAAAAGTCAACTGAGGGTCAATAATGACACCTAAATATTTCATTGCCTGTATTCCTTTGTGATTCCACAAAACGGTTCCGGACCTGTGAAGGCTCCTTTAGAGCCTTGTCTGTTGGTCTGCCGTTTCATTCCCTGCAATCCCTCATGTGCTGGCTCAGCCTACAATGTCCGGACAGCATACCCAGCATCATCTTTGACATCTAATTATCTACCAATATTTTTATTTGACAGAAAACCGTTCAGTGTAAGCCAACATTAACGAAATAATTAAGCGGTAAGTGTCTACTTGAGACAAAAGTTACTATACGTGATTCGAGGTGTGCCTTGAACGGAGCGACTTTCCAGTGCATAATTTCTCAAAATCGCCCACTTGAAGGTGTCATCTTATGGTCCGCAAGAAATATATGTGAATTTTGAAAGGATATGAATCAAATTTACTTATATTTTTTTTGGAATTGAATAACCAGTTGAAATGTAAGAAAATGAAAGTACAAAAATGAATAAAATAAGTAGTTATTTGGGTATTAAGAGCGTAAAGTATTGAGAAAGAATGTTGGGAATGGCGATCTTTTGAAAACTGCAATTTTACTTTATGCTCGATAAACGCACATTATTTTTTCTATAGTCATAAATAGGGCGGCCTCAAATTGGACGCTAACTACCTGTAGCTCAGAAGAGACACCCTTAAATTGGACGCTGTCGGAAGGATTATGTCCTTTAAGGATTAAGCTTATATTTGATCAACCTGGTTTGGGCCTGGGTTTTCTTTTTTTTAGTTTTCTATTTCTTATTTTCTGATATTTTTATACATAGTTAAACTTTGATCAACCGGGTTTGGGTCTGGGTTTTCTTAATATCTTCTGTAAGTTCCTTGTGGCATTACTTATACTTTTTTGTTATTCTTTTGGAAATAAAACCACAATAATGTTTTTTATTTTTTATTTCGACGTTTCGGTAGCGTTCCAGCTACCGTTGTCAAGATTAACTAGTTTTCTTTTTTTTTCAGTTTTCTATTTCTTATTTTCTGATATTTTTATACATAGTTACACTTTGATCTGTGTCAGTTGTCCGTGTCATTTTGGGTCAACAACAAAATAATACAGGTAGAAGGATTAGTAGAGGTACCTAGCGTCGAATTTAAGGGTCTACAAGCAGGTACATAAAGTGAGAAAAAGATTAAGTAAAAATTTAGCGTCGAATTTATGCACGCCCCGTAAATGAAATTACTAATAACTGTAATACTGGATTGTTACTTTACGTTCTAGAACAAAAAAAGGAATATTTTTCGCTTATTTCATCAAATAAGCGAGCAAAAAATATACCTTTTTTTGCTCTAGGGCGTAAAGTAACCATCAACAAAACAAAAAATACGCAAGGGGACGAAGAAGTGGCTGAGGAATCAGCACCTCGCTCATTGGAATGCTCTGCAGGGTCCTAGACAATTCAAACTTCTACTGAAGGGATGGACTGATGGACACGCCAGGGCAGCTACTGAACTACCAAGGAGTAGGCTAAGGAAGATAGCAGGACTCCTAACAGGGCACTGCTGTATGAGGAAACACCTCCACAACTTAGGAGTAGAGGAAAGTTCCCTATGTAGGGGTTGCGGCATGACTGACGAAACGTCAGTCCATGTTCTCTTAGAGTGTCCACACTGGGCTGTACTACGCAGGCGAATCTTCGGATTCCCTGTTATGGCCCCTGGAGACACAAGCAGACATCCATTGAATAAGGTTGTGGCCTTTATTGAAGGGGTCGGCTTCATGGATGTCTAGGTAGCAGGAATGGCATAATGGGCCCGCCAGTGGACTCAGTGCCGGAATCTTGGCTTGAGTTGTCCAGGACAAGGCTCGCCTGCACATTTAGTAGTAGTAAAGTAACAATCATCGGCATTTGTCGATGCTACAATTTCATTTGAATATAGTAATTAGTCATTTTAACCGCGAGAGAAATCTTTTTGTAAAGGAAGTATAGGTGTAAGTGATAATGAAAATATTTATGTTGAACCACAGTCCAAAAGAATAGGATGGGTGGCTAGCACCACCGGGAAAAGCATAATTAATTTTCTATTCTCTTCCAGATGTGATGAAAAGGAAAATGATAAATTTCAAAATACATTTACATTAATAAAAATACAATGCGCTAAAAAATATATTTTGCACTCGACTGTTAATTGAACGCTTCGACGGATTTGTGTACCGTCATCAAAAATAATGGATCGTTTGGGTTTCAGCTAAATCTCATTTCGCATTCCTGTTAAAAATGTAATAGACAGTTAGTTATTCATCATCTACCTAAAAAAAGTGCAATCGCGACTCCTCCTAATCAGGGCCCCCCAACGGATCGCTTCGCTAGTCGGTCACTTTCATTCAAGGTCGCTAATGTTTGGTTTATTTTTACCCTTCAATCAGTGGCGGCTCGAATATTTATTATATTATATACAGTATTATGAAATTGTTTCCACAGAAAATAAATATTAAAATTTGTAAACAATTTTACTTAGACGAAAGGAGAGCTATTATTTTTGGGAGTGAATATAATTATTTTATATACAGGGTGTCCAAAAACTCTTTTACTAAACGCAAATTACAGAAACCTGATGTTCTTTTATGTTCATCTAATCTAATTTACGTTCATCCAGAAGATTATCAAAAGGTAGCCAGTGCTCTTTGAAGATGACGGTGATAAGTCAGTTTTTTAAGCGTATCTCGAAAAAAACCAGACCAACAAACTTCAAACTGGGTATATTGGATAACCCTACAGTTTACTACAAACCCGCGTTTTTATTGCCATCATAAACGTTCAGCCTAGGAGGGGCAACGGGGTGCTTAGACAAACTTTACAAAATAAAAAGTATTTTCCAAAAAAAGTACTCTTATTTGAAATTCCTAGTCCAATGGTAATAGTATATTATACACCAAGGTAGTGAAGACTTTTATTATTGACTGAGAACCAAGAGCGGAATAAGGTGCGAGGCTTATAAATGTCTTCATCACCATGGTGTATACAGGGTGATTCATTAGTGAGATAAGGTCCAATATCTTGTAAATAGTTGAAGATATTTGAATGAAATTTTGACTGATTGTAGCCAGCCTAGATACTCATATTTTAAAATTAGTCGCAATTGTACAGCGTGTTCCATAACGCCGTGCCAGATCAAAGTTATATTTTTTCAAATGGAACACCCTGTATTTCACTTCAAATTTGAATTCTGCTTGACTTCGCTATCACAATGATATAATATTGTACCGGGTTATACAGCGTATTTAAAAAGTTATGACCATTTGTTCCTGTAAATCGTAATGACTTCAACGCCCTGTATACTTCAAACTGCACAATTTAAAATTAATCTTTCATAGCCATACGTCTGTGATAGTCGTCTAGTACTACAATTCAATCGAACTGATTCGATATCTAAGAAACCGTATACAGGGCGAGCTCAAACTCAAATACATTGGTTTCACAATTTTTTAAATGGATCACCCTGTATTTTATATCGGTAAATGAAGGTTACTTTACTATACTTCAAAACTTATTGAGTATTCCCTATACCCAAACTGAATAGTTTTTGTGATATTTCTATTTTGTTATCAAAAATTTTATTTCTAATAAAAAAAATCAATAAAAAACAGATAATAAAATTAATTCACAACAATTAACATGTTAGGAAAGTTGTTAACTTAGAAAGTTTTTAAGGTTTTAAAAGGTCGATAACAGTACCACCACACATGCAGAAGGATCAGTTTTCTTAGAGGTCTTCTAAATATGTAGTTAAATTAGAACCATATAATCATTTTCCTGGAAAATCATTTACAAGTTCTGCTAGAAGACATTCCCTTCCGCACACGTCAACAAATGTGGTATTTTCAAGACGGAGCTTCTGCTCACCATAACGCGCTCATTCGGGAACAATTGAATGATATGTTTCCTGAAAGGTGGATTGGACGAGCAGGACCAGTTCTTTGGGCACCAAGATCACCAGAGTTGAATAAAGCAGATTTTTTCCTTTGGGGTTTTATTAAAGAACAGGTGTACCAATTACCTGTTACTACACCAGTCGATATGAAAACTAGAATAAGGCAGTTGTTTCAAAATGTTAATGTGCAAATGCTTAGAAATGTAAGTCGATCTTTTCAAGACCGTCTCCAAGCCTGTATAAATGAAGAGGGTGGTCACTTTGAGCAATTTTATTGTTGATTTTTTTATAAATTTTAGAATAGTTGTTAATACATAAGTATGAGTAAATTTATTATTGTTGGCTTTCTTCAACCAAAAAATAGAAATATCACAAAAACTATTCAGATTGGGTATAGGGAATACTCAATAAATTTTGAAGTATAGTAAAGTAACTTTCATTTACCGATATGAAATACAGGGTGATCCATTAAAAAAAATTGTGAAACCAATGTATTCGAGTTTGGGCTCGCCCTGTATACGGTTTCTTAGATATCGAATCAGTTCAATTGAATTGTTGTACTGGACGACTATCACAGACGTGTGGCTATAAAGGATCAACTTTAGATTGTGCAGTTTAAAGTATACAGGGCGTTGAAGTCATTACGATTTACAGGAACAAGTGGTCAGAACTTTTCAAATACGCTGTATAACCTATTACAATATTATATCATTGTAATAGCGAAGTCAAGCAGAATTCAAATTTGAAGTAAAATACAGGGTGTCCCATGTAAATTTAACTCCGTCGTCTGACTGACAAGTACAGTCAGTTTTCGATAAATTATGAACGTACTCGTTATGTCATCAGTCATTTTTGGTTGAATTTGCACGAATTTTAAACTAATGGCACTTTTATTCAAATCATTTTATCTTGGTAGGTAATTTCAAGCAGCAAATATATTGAAGACAATCTCCTGGGTATACAAAATTATTTTGCATAGAAGTTTTTGTTGAACTACTATCCCTGAATTCTCAAAATATTTGAATTTGTCCATTATTGACCTAGGTTAATAACAAAAAATTATTAACCACTAATAGAGAAATTCAACTTCTCAGTTGGCAAGAAGAAGCAATTGTTGTCCACTTCACAGCTAGTAGTGGAAAAACGATCTTTACAGTACCTAGTTGACTTTGAAAAACTAACCAGAATTGATATTACGCCAAATTGCTTTGAAGGTTAAGATAAGTCTATTTTTCCATCAAAATGCCTTATTAATCGTATGAAGAATATGCTGATATACATTTAATCTATGTAACGTCCTTGGTGCCGAACAAAGATGCGCGGAACAAAGCCGGCTCAGTAGTACCTAAAAGTACTGAAAAAAAAATGGTATAGGTCTTTGAACCCTTTAAAGCACCATAAATAAAGTGAATAATAATTATTAAAATGAAATTTGAATTTTCACAGAATCCTTGTAAAATGAAAATATTATAAATAAAAAAAGAACAAAGTAATAAAAAAAGTTCGGTCTATTATATTTAATAAAATCTATGTGGACAGTACGCCGCTGGTTTGCCAAAACAAACTGAATTGCAGCCAGACCAAACCACACATACAGCATGCCGGTCGCGGCCGCCCATGACCTACGACAACGAATTTCGCGATTAGCAAAATGGTAATCGGTCGGTCAAAATTCGCGCACTCCGCAAACGCGATTAGATATAGATATGACTGTGTATATCTACGAGTGTGCATTCAACCGAATCGTGATCGAATATAGTCGACTTTGCAATTCTTCAAGCCTGTTTTACTAGTAAATTTGACGCTATTATTACCCAGGTCCACTTTAATTGATCATTTCGGGTAAAGAAACTGATTCCCGGTCACTTGAACCGGTTATTGTGCGGTTGATAGGCACCACCAACTCAATTTCGAGCGTGACATTCAAAGTCGAGAGGATTAGATCAAGGTCACGGTCGTCGAAAATTTCTGCGCAATTTTCTCCAATTTTAATCTATCATAGTCGTTAATAAAGATATGATGATAACGTTTTTCGGAGTATTCTTTCAAATAAATAGTTATTTGTTTAACTAGGCAGCAAAGTAGTAGATTGACTGTTGAGCCGAGCGTAGCGAGGCTAGGAATTCAGCTAAGGCAGTCAATCTACTTTGCTGCCGAGTTGAACATATAATTTTTTCTGCGATTGTTCATAATGATATAGGAGGATATTGTATTTGCAAATTATCTGAGGAAAGAAAAGGTGGCCTATTCGTTCAAAATTGTAGTAATTTTATCATCAATGTTAATAACAACTAAACATATGTTTTTAAATTCTTGTTAAAAGTGTTATGTAATAATTGCTAATAAATGTTTACGTCAAATGTTTTATTCCAATTGAGTATAATCACTTTGCTGCCTAGGCAGAAAAGTACCCACTTTGCTGCCTAGGCAGGAAAAGTAATACTTTGCTGATTGATATGTGTCAGCAAAATTAATATTTGCTGCCAATCGGAGAAAAAAATTTTTGCTGGTCATAAAACCCAATAGTATAATTTATCTAAATATTAACTCACTATTTTCCAGCTTCCATCAAATTTTTTGCGTCTATCAGTTGATACTCACCTAAAACAAAACAAAAACAAAATCAATCACCAATTAAGTATACAGTTTACCCAAATTACTAGATAGCTATTCGATGTAGAAAATTACGAATTCCGTACCGAGCCTCAGTGGAACCTTTTCGATGTTAGTGTTTTTCAACTTTTAATTATGCATCGCCAAACGTTAGCCGGACCTAAAAGTATATATATATATATATATATATATATATATATATATATAGAGAGATTTTTAAATTCTTCTGGCGACGCTATTTATTCAACGTTTTTTTTTTCTATATTTGTTTTTGTATTTTAACGTATGTTCGTAAATAGTTCCATTACGGCACTAATAGTATATGGGAGTTTGTATATTCGTCGGAAACTATTTCAAATCAAAATCCAAAATATCTTCTGTATGTTCCTTGTGGTATATTATTCATTCTTTTTTTAATTTCTTGGGAAATTAAAACACAATATTTTTAAATTCTTTATTTCAACGTTTCGGTAGCGTTCCAGCTACCGTTGTCAAGAAGAAATAAGTAGAAATTAATTTTTATCCCTAACTGACACAACAGACAAAATTTGACAACTAGACAATCAAAAATTATTTTGAAGTTTAAGACTGCAAAATTTTGTTATCAAATTTTTGTTAAGGTCCATTCATAGTAGATCTCGTAGTAGATCATATCTGTGGCAAAATGTGAAATGAAATATTTCATTTTATGACATTCCAACGATATGATAGTGTACTAGAAATGGATCCAGTGAAGTGCACGTTCCAGGAACGGTTTTTATTGGGATAGCGCGTTTTTTTCGCTTATATTGGAAATGTTGTTAATAAAACGCGTTTCTTGATAGTTTTTTTGTGTATGAATATTTAAGTTTTTTGAAATATGTATACTCAGTTTTGTGATTTTGTGTATTGAAATGTGTATCGATTAACAACTATTCAAATTATTAATTTCTACTTATTTCTTCTTGACAACGGTAGCTGGAACGCTACCGAAACGTTGAAATAAAGAATTTAAAAATATTGTGGTTTAATTTCCCAAGAAATAAAAAAAAAAATCCAAAATAAATAGTATATTATGCAATGAGCACAAAATGATGACCATTTTGCACGAGTATGAAATTTGCAGAACGAGCCGAAGGCAAGTACTGCAATTCATACGAGTGCAAAATGGTCATTTTTTAATACATGCTGAATACATTGCAAAAACTTTGAAAGAAATGATAATATTTCATTACTCCGAATTTGCCGCTAATGGGTTTTCTATCAGAATTAAAATATATATTGAAGAAATATTTTCTTTATTGCTATTTCTAATAGGCCGCCCTTAAAGCACTTCAGAGCTATAGGGTGACGTCTCGGCCAGTATGGGAATGCGGCGAAGAACTTAGAAGACTGGCGACTCGGAACAGTAGGATCGTCAACTCTGATGAACGGACCCGAACCTGCTGTGGGCATCCCCAGATGCTTAACGAGGTCATGGTTAAAAGGGTGGTTGAAAGAACAACACAATGGAACACTGGAAGAATACGACCAGGCAAATACATGGGAAGAAATTCATAAAAGAACCATCAAAAAAAGTAGCGAAAGAACTGCTCTCAATGAGCAGGAACAAACTACGCACCATTACGGGGCTACTTACGGGACACTTTCCCACAAAGGAGCACCTAAACAAAATAGGGCTGTACAACGGAGACCTCACATGCAGAAGATGTAAAAAGGATACCGAAGCAGCTCTGCATATACTATGCAACTGTGAGTCGCTGGACAACAGAAGGCAGAAACTGTATGGTAGAACCCAAATGACTTCTATAACCAATCAGCAAAGGACCTGTATGAGCTAATACAGGGAACAGATTGGCTGGATAGATTGTAGTCAGAACACTAGGAGTATCCACAATAAGCCCAGGAGGCTGAGGTGGTACCGCGGCAAAGGGAAGGCTCCTGAGAAAAAAAATAGGCACACAGAAATAGAAGCCTATAAAAATGTATTCATTTACGAGCGGGCGGAAAATTGAATTTTCCACACACTTTTTAGTGTGGAAAAATAATTTTCCCGCACCGTGTGGAAATAATCTCCCACCTCAATATATCAAATTAATAATAAGCCGGTATATTATGGTGGTTGCGAAATGCTTTAGTTACCATGTGTAATTAATGCAAATAATTGTACTTTTACAATAAATTATAATATAAATAATTAGGTATTAGATTTTGACATGTAACTATTATTGTTAGTAATGTTTTACTTTATGTTTACTTTATCAATAATCTAGTAAAATATGGTTCTAAATAAACTATAAGCACTTATAATCAGATGAAAATATCTCAACTTTTGATTAGTTCTGTTGACTTTCCTCATGCTCGTAGAAAAACTATTGTACCCAACACTTGCGGAAAATGTTTTTTCGCACTCAACTGCTTCACCGAACTCCGCTACGCGTCGTTCGGTGAACGGCAGAAACGTGCGGAAAAATTCATTTTCCGCACTAGTTAGGTAAATAGCTATTATAAAAAACAACTATGAAATTACTCGTTACCTACAAAAACTTCCATTTCGCATTTGTTGCTTAGCAACTTGCCTAGCAGCCGATGCAAAAATGAAATTCTGTACAAAATGTGCTTGTTTATGATTAAAGTTACGGTTATGAAATGAACATTTATCGAGGTTGTCGTAGAAAAACTTTTTACACAATTTAATCTGTACTTGCGAATTTTAAACTAATGGGATTTTTATTCAAATAATTTCATCTTGATAGGTAATTTCAAGCAGCAAATATGTTGAAGACAATCTCCTGGGTATACAAAATTATGTTGCAAAAGTTTTTGTTGAACTACTATCGCTGAATTCTCAAAATATTTGAATTTGTCCATTATTGACCTAGGTTAATAATATAAAATTATTAAACACTAATAGATAGAGACATTCAACATCTCAGTTGGCTAGAAGAAGCAAAAAAATAATGGAATAACTAAAAAATTTTGTGAGATTGACCACTCTCTGAATATTTAAAAATAGTTATATAAAAAATGTAAGCTATGCTCAGATAAAATTAAACGAACGAATTGCATCTGAAGGTTATAAGGTGAATTTTAAAAATAATTCAACGTGGTATTTCGAGCCAACACAAATATTTGAATTTCGCAAGGTCATTATCATTAAAAATGTTTTAAGGTGGAAGAAAAAATATTGCCTGATTTTTTTATTGTTCATTAATTGGCTCGCTGTAATTTTTATACAGAGTCGAATTTAGACGAAGTCCAAGACATATTTAGGGTAACTCTGCAGAGTAGCCCACTGGTCACACAAATTGTCGATCAAGGGTCACTAAAACCAATTGATATCAGTTGGCATCAGTGGGTAAAATAAAAAAATTTCAACAAAATTTGTTACCTGAGGTTTCAATACAAAATTGTTCAAATTTTACAATTAATAATTATACACTCAACTGATTTTTCTATTTATTTTCATATTGTAAGTTCTTTCTGTTTAAAGCTTAAATAAAATAACTATAAATTACTTTATTTTTTTCGTTAATTAATGTGGTTGTATACAAAATATTTGTATTTGTGTACAACTTGTAAGCAAATCGCTTTCCCCACTCGCTAGATTTGCGGCACTCGTGGGAAAAGTGACCCTTTGCGCACTAGTTGTACAAACCACTATTTCTTGATTGTATTTGGTCTGAGAAATAAGCGTTGTGTTGAATAATTTGACTTTTTTTATAATAAATAAAGCTATTTTGGTTAATTTTATCAGTTTTAATTGCTCCTATAAGTTTCTAGATGCTCCGGGAGACTATTGCGCAGTTACCGTTACCATAGATATGTCTAGTTTTTTATATTCCAATTTTTGGATGTCAAAATTAAAAATATTTTCGGTCTGGCTTTCTCTATGTTAATAAATAATCTAAATACATCATACTAGCTTTTCAATTTTCATCGTAACTACGTTTTAAAAATGATAATAATAACTTATTCAAATGCTGAGACAAATTACGAACTCGTATTATGCCGCGCATTCTAAAATAATAGCATCGAACAATCGCTTTGAGTTGCAAATTTCATAAATAAAAAAAAATTAACAATAGTTAGCGGTGACCCTGAAACGTTTTTGCTCCAGTCGCAGACAAGAACGTGACGTCACGCCACACAGTAACGTGTTTGTTACTTACCTAAGCTACTAAAACTAGTGTTGACCTTGTAAACATTGCCAAAAAAATAAATACTAATCTTTGTATCGACTCAGCCGTGCGCATACAAAAACAATACGAAAGTCTGGTGTAAACTTGGTTATTTATTTTAACTGCCTGCTAGATAACGAACTTACAAAGGATACGTTGAACATACTACGAGTTAGGCTAAACTCGGACGGACCGCAGCAACGCGTCACGACAACTTCATAATAATTGTGGATGTTAGTGGGCGAAGGTCGTGGTTATATTAAAAATGCAATAGAATTAGAGCAGTACTCAGACGAACGACTTCTTGTAGTTGATCTCAGCGACCGTCGCTTCATGTGGACGGTTTCACCCACAAAATTATAGTTGTTGGTGGTTCAATGCAAAACACATAGACGACAGACCGCCTTCGCAATGCGACAACTGGCCATTCCTCGTTACTCCATACTGAAACCGTTGAACACTACCGAACACCATTGTCGTTAATTGAAGTAGTCTTTAACGACAGATGACGACAACAAAAACACAAACTGGTCGCGTCGCTGTGGTCCGTGTGAGTTTAGCCTTAAGGTACGGATTGTTAGGACAGTGCGCGGCGCAAAACTCTCAGTCTGCGGAACCCTGCATAAAGACGCTCAAATCAATGTAATGAAATCAAGTTATGTTGGATTGTTAGGACTACGCCGAGCTGAGCGCACTCTCGACTCATGCTTGTGCGTCGTCTGTTTACGCCGATACCAAATGTAATTTGATTTGAGTTTGAGGTCTGTTCTCACAAGCATCACAGACAGTCTTTGACCATCCGGATTCGGCGCAAAGACGCTAAAGTGTTCTCGGGAAAACGATTTTGGGTCTTTGCGCCGAATCCGGATTGTCAAAGTCTGTCTGTGATGCTTGTGAGAACAGACCTTATGACGCAAACGTTCAGCAGAGCAGAATTGACTGTGGGCTTGACTTGTTGAATTGTTCTATGATTTTTAAGTTGATTATGGCAGGCTGATGAAATTTCTTCATCTTCTTCTTCCTTTAAAATTAATGCAGTTAGCAAATCCTTATTCTTTGACAGAGACATTTTAAAAGAAGTACATACAACGAACTAAGTCCGCCAGACGTCGGTCATCAGTCGAAATATCTATTCTAACACTCCACTCTAACAAAAGCAGACGTGAGTCGGTGTGGACAGATTCTGCCGTAAGTTTACGTCGTGCGCCGCGCAATGTTCTAACAATCCGTACCTTTAGGAAGTGTGGATAATATCTATTCGGTCTAGCGTATATCCTTCTGGAAATACAAACAACTACTGCTCCTTTTCTTGAACATTTTGCTTAATTCCTTGCTTCACAGTACCTTAAGTCGTCCCATTTTTTTCCGAATTAAAAGAAAGAAATGGAAGAAAGCTTACCTCCTTAATTTAACATCCTATAAAAATAATATACAACCCTCTATAATTTCAATGATTAACTATGAAATTCTGAATAGTTGTTTTAATATCGAATTAATCATTGTTACGTACCACTCATATATTGATGAAGACCATTATTGTAAGTAATAACGTAAATACCATTAAGTTCTTTTTATTCGCCCACCGATTACCCAATAACAAACATAATGTAAAAATCTCGTAATATCGATAAATCGTTTTACGTACAGTTAACGGTCCTGGTAGATGTGTGTGTACACGCGCTTAAACCATTACTATTAAATATTTAAGTGCCATAGTCCATATGTCAAATCATAGTTAATGGACATATATAAATTTTATATCTGGAGCTGGACTTGAAGTAGTAGAAATTGTAAAAGATAATTAATAGGATTAGATCTGTGGTTGAAATTCTCTACATAAGATCAAAGATTACAGGGGCGACGTCCCGTATAATATGCCAAATTAAATGCGAGTAAGGACGTAGCGACGTACTGTACCATCCAAGTCACCAGACAGACACCAGCGGCATCGGTGCTTTACGTGATAAATTCGCGTGAAATATCTTAAATTTTTATTCTGTAATCTTTGGTAAGATCTCTGAATATCCTGGTCTGGCAACAAAAAGGCAAACCCTTTTTAAGAGTGGGTCATACAGATTCCTTTGGCAAAATTTTTATCAAACAAACACAGAATACCTGGACTGCACAAGGACTGTTAGACTATAATAAGTTGCCTTCTAACAGGTCACTATGGTCTAAATGATCCTATAGTAAGATAATCTCTCTTTCACCCTCATACCTTGGATATCAAAAAATAAATAAACGAATCGGCTTATGGATGAACCACCCTTAGACGCTGGCACACATGCCTAACCCTAACCTAATACCGATCAAAATAATTGGAAACGCTGAATGTTCGGCACTATCTTCAGAAAAAATAAATTTCTAGACGTGTAGATGACATCAGGAACAACAGTGAGACGAGAGGTGTTCATCGGCTTAAAGCTGCAGGTACTATGACTAAATCTGTCTCATTATATGTGGACCTGTACGTCAAGGAGGTTGCGTTTATGGCCATGGTACGACTGGTGTAAACCCCGAAGTAGGAGTTGTTCAATTGAGGCTAAGCCTATGGCAAAAAGCGCTTACTGCGGTACCTCTGCCGCAGGCAGCCAATGATGTAATTGAACCCTATTAGCCTTGAACAGATAACGTGTTATATCGAGGCTAGTAATGGAGTGCCACCAAGATTTAGCTAACGCCTCGGCAGATAACAATTTTATTCAGAGATGGGTTAAAGGGCACGGGAAGCTGGCGCCGAAGAAATATTTGGCGATGACCAGGAAAAACCTACGTTTAACAGTAGGATTTCTGACTGGCCACTGTCAACTAAGGAAACACCTCCATTCTATGGGGCTAGTGGACACTCCTCCATGCAGGATTTGTAAACAGGAAGATGAAACTGTCAGGCATGTCTTATGCGAGAATCCGGAGTTTTCGTCAATAAGAGATTGTGTGTTCGATGAGTCTTGGCCTACACCTACCGATATAAAGGAGATGTCTCCTAATGATCTGAACACCTTCCTGGAGAGGACAGGATGGACGATGACCTAGGAGTGCAACTCCTCGGAAGGATGAGCAATGGGTCACATGTGGCCTAAGTGCTGTGAGCCTACACTCACCCTCCCTACTTTACAGATAGAGAAATACAGATGTGGTAAAGATTGAAGAATAGGTTCAAAACTCTCCTAAAAATGTCTCAAAAAATACCTGGTGTTAATTTGAGATATTTCTCCTTTTTCTAGTCTTTTGATTTGTACGTTATATCAATTAGCTCCCTGTTTTATTCAAACTAAGTAGATGTATGAGTATGTTACTCGTAATTTTTTTACTCATGAAAAAATATTAATCATGTAATGGCTGTAATTACAATGATTTGAATATTTATTCGTACAATTCATCAATTTCATTAAATAATAGCGTGAGGACTTATAAATAATTAGGTAATTTTTGTTTGAATTTAAACAAGAGTGTTAAGGTGTGGTTTTTGGCTATTATTTTTATAAATGAATAATTTTTATAAAGGAATTTATGAGAAATCTGGCTATACTTTATGATTTCTCGAACTCCCTGCCAATTTTTTTCGACTTTTTCTCGAAAATACTTTGACATTTTTTCTGATAGTTCCTTGTGGCATTACTTATTATTTTTTCTTATTCTTTTGGGACCAAAAATTATTTTATCAATTTTATTGCTAGTTGATCTTGACAACGGTAGCTGGAACGCTACCGAAACGTCGAAATAAAAAATAAAAAACATTATTGTGGTTTGATTCCCAAAAGAATAAGAAAAAAGTGTACTTTGAAATTGTTATATATAAATTAATTATCTACTATTATATAAACTAATTAGGAAAAAAATGTAATAGACCTGCTATCTTATTACAAAATCTATATTTAAATAAAATACACATCCGTTTCACCTCTTTTCACTCAAATATTACGTGTATCGTGTGAAATTCACATATAAATATCCAGTGGGAGTATCTAAAAATCAAAACTTCAACTAATTTTTGTTAACCCTGTCTCGTGCAATGAAACCTACATATCTTCATCCACTTTATGACGGTTTGATCATATTTTAAGATTATAATTTAAGTTGTATAAAGCCGACGTCAAATTTAGACAATAATTACTATGATTATCGGATGGGTTGGCGCGCAACCTTCATTTTCACTTTTAAAGTTACAAGTTCAAGCGATGTTGCTAAACTTAGGTGCTAATTTGTCTTTATACTAAGAATCACATTGAAATCAAACTGATAATTATGTCTAAAAATAGATATACATTCCACCTAACCTTGATGTTCACTTTACTGACCCATATCTCACTTGTTAACCATTATAATAGTCTTTAATATCACTGTAAGTGAGCTTGTTGGCTCAAAACTGAATCTATCTATATCTATCCATATCTATCCATACCAAAAATTGTTTTTTCATTCTCCCCCCTACGAAAATGTGCAATGGGTGCACAGCACACAGCCACTTGATAATACAATTATTGCAGCAAAAAAATAGATAAATTTGTGATTTAGATTTTATCAGATCATGGATTGGACAATCACCGCCTTTCATTTTGTGCAGGAGTATAGGTGGCGGCCATTTATAGTTTGCACACAGCGGCAGAAACACCTGCGCAGTTCTGCCTCGTAAACGCATCAAGAGACAAATTGGAACGAGCTGATTCCAAAAACAAACTCACTTATCTTCCACCATACATTCTCAAGAAACTTGTATAGGACCAATAAAACCAGATTTTGCAGCAGCTTCTGTTACATTTAGCTTCATACCAGTCTATCCAACTGAACTCCTTTTTCAATATTAATCTGCCAAGAAATCATTATCCTACTCTAACCTTCACTTTATTTCAAGTATGTGGAATGTTGAAGGCTGCACAGAAAGCAAAAGTAAGAGCGGCATGGCTGGGAAGATTGATGAGTAATGTGAAAGGACCGGGAGAGTGGAAGAGGAGGGTAATTGGTAGGACGGTAGAGCAGAGTATGCTGTATGGCGCGGAAGTGTGGGGTGAGAAAGCAGGGGTGAATGCGAGGGTTAGACCACTCCTGCGGGTGCAGAGAGGGATACTCCTGAGGGTGGTGCAGGCGTACAGGACAGTGGGTGGACTGACAGCAGCGGTGCTGTCAAGGTCCTATCCGCATTGGACTTGATGGCTAGAGCCAGAAAGAAACGCTGGAGGGGAGCGACCAGAGATGAAGTACAGGAATGGATGGATGAGCAAAGGAGAGAAGGTGGGATAAGTATGAGGGCGCGATAAAAGGAGCGATTGGGAGCAGGAGAAATTGGGTGGACCAGAAATTCGAGGAGGTGAATCACTTCTTGATGCAGGTGCTCACAGAGCATGGGTCGAGAGTGTGTTACCTCCACAAGATTGGGAAAAGAGAAACTGGGGTGTGCGAGAGATGTGAAGTGGAGGATGATGTGGGACATGTGTTTAGATGTTGAAAGAACGAGGAAGTTCTGAAGAAGTTGGAAAATAAATTGGGAGAGACGGTGTATTGGGAAAATATGGTGGAGATTATGTTGAGGGGCGAGGAGGAATGGATGGAGATAAGTGGCGTAGTAGAGAGCATGATTAGGGAAAGAAGAGGACTCGACATGGTATGTGAGAGGTAGGAGTGATAGAAGGGAGAAGATGACGGAGAGTGTGTGAGGTACCGCCGCCCGTCTTGAAGAGTAACGGCGAGTTTGAGGTGGGTTTGGTTGGTAGGCATTCCCGTGGGAATAAGTCCAACATGTCTGATCTTGTTAGAAGATCCTTGTGAGGCTGAGAGTCTGGCAGAAGAACCTGTCAATTGTAGTAGGTTGAGACAGTGAGAAGGGGGCTATGTGGAATGTTCGGGCCATAAGTGTAGAAAATATTCAAAGGACAGATTGACATTATTCAAATCTACGGAAACCATATGAACTGAACAATACAAAAAAAAACTCTGATTCAACTGACGAATACATTAAAGTTTATTCACATTTCGGATCTTTTAGTAATAAATGAAGAGTCTGACAACGATGTATTAGTTTTCACTGGACTGGAACTCACATATTTGTGACGTAATACGTAATTGATGACTGGATCTCCTTGCGGACTAAATTAGAAACACCTTGGCGTCTACTGATGGACTTTCGTAATAATGCGCGAGATATAAGACGATCGGAAAAATCTACAGAACGATTAGAAATTACTTCATTAAAAAGTTTCCGTAGTTAATCGATTAAATATAAATTATAATGTATTCAAGAAAAAATTGCATAATTAGTTACTACAAATTGTATAACGAGTAGTGGTATTTTATTTAATTATAGTTCATAGTTCTATGTACCTAGGTACAGTTTCGCCTTTACCTGGATAAAAAGAATTATCATCATAATTATTAACAATAAAATATATATACAATTCATTGATTAGTGATAAATAAATATTATAATTTCAGTGTTTATTACATTACAAACGTACTATTACATAAAATCGGTTATTTTTTAGCAAATACTAAATATTAAGACCTTTATATAAAAGCGCTCTCATCAAAAAGGACTTTTTGCACTATTTTTAAAGGTATCTGTATCTGTAGAGTAGGGAGGGTGAGTGTAGGCTAACAGCACTAAGGCCACATGTGACCCATTGTACATCCTCCTGAGGAGTTGTCCTACTAGGTCATCGTCCATCCTGTCCTTCCCAGGAAGGTGGACAGGTCCCTAGAAGGTCATCTCCATGTCCATTAGACATGCCTGACAGTTTCATCTTCCTGTTCACACATCATGCATAGAGGTGTGTCCACTAGCCCCATAGTACGGAGGTGTTTCCTTAGTTGACAGTGGCCAGTCAGAAATCCTACTGTTAAACGTAGGTTTTTCCTGGTCATCGCCAAATATTTCTTCGACGCCAGCTTCCCAGGGTCGTCCAGGGTGATCCAGGCAAGACTGCATCCTTTGATTCCATCCCATCTCTTAAGGGATTGAGCATGGGTGTAACGTTTGGCTAGTTCCGTAATTGTCGAAGTCGTCAGGTCGTAGGTGTCACTGTCAGTTCAAAGGTATTTCAAATACTCATTCAAAAAATTAATCTATATGGAATATTTAGAACTACTTTTTTGTCGTGTTGGTATTTTATAATCGTTCCACGTTTTCGATTGACTTCTGATATGAATAAATCCAACAAATACATACACCTTGTTCAACATTTCATTGCCGTGTATTTTATTGTATGAAAAAAAAAAGATTGTTTAATGTGGATAATAAATATTTTACAGCCGGCTCTCTAATGCTGCGTTACGGAATTGTAATGACATCATTACAAATAGTCTTTTGATTTTATTGCCATTTATAAATAATGTTATTAGAAGGATCGTACTGGAAAATTTCAGAAAGACAATCAAGTGTGTTTGAGGAAGGGAAAATGGGTTAATCATGAAAACTGAGCAGACGAAAACTACTAGTTTCTGAGACTCTCTAAAAACTAAGTAGAAGTAAGGGCACAATAGATCTTCAAGGTCCCAGTGAATCTCACCCCAAAATACATACAAGATTGAAGTTTTTTGCTTTCGCTTGTTGTTTCATCTTGTTTAAAGCAACAACTCTCTCTTTGCAAAAAGGAAGAGCAGTGAGATCGGCCCTAAAGCAAGTGAAAGATTTTATCTAAATTTAGGTTTTTCCACATTTCGATAGATAAGATGCAAAAATCCATCTCAACAGACCAGATAAAAAGATTACTTCATTCTTTGAAATTAATCAATTGATAAGATACGTGTATTTAAATATAAAACAAGTAGTTGAAAGGGGATCAGTTTCTGAAGCAAGAAAATACGTATACAGAAGGAAAATCTATTTTATCGTTAGAAAATAAGTAACAAAATGTACTGGACCCGTCCCATGCATTAATGTTATAATAACATAATTACGCTCATTTCAAATTGAACGTAATTAATAAAACTTTAATGTATACTGTGTGTATATATTACAATCAAAGAACGCGGGGAGAATTTGTAATCGAGATAGATATTTTTTTCACAATAATGAGCTGCCAATTTATTGGTTCAATTCAAATACGTTGAAATAAGGGATTTTTGTATATTTTATTGTATTTTAGAGACGAAACGTATAAATTGTGAAGGGTTTTTGTGTTTGTTAGTGAAATTTAAAGTTTTGAATGTTTCGGTGTGTTTTGTGTGATGGAACTGAGCGTTATTGTGAGTAATAAAATTTGACTTTGTGTGTTTTTAAGTAGAATATTTTGATTTTGTATATAATTATGTGTTAGAAGAATAAACATTGTCTATCTGAATGATTTTTTTTTTTTTTAGTGTGAAAATTTTATTTTTTGTATGTAATTTCAAATTTGTCTGTACAATTCATCGAATAATATTGGATCCCATTGAAAAATAAGGGTTTTCAATTACTACGGAACCTGCAAATAATCCACTAACGCCCACACTTCCACATATTCAAAGATCCGACGTCCGACAAAACAGAAAACTAGACAACTAGACATTTTTGAAAAACTAAACTTATTTTGATTTGTATGGTGTCGTTTAAAAACTCGTATTGAGATCCCTCGAGAATTTCTTATCATGGAGGAGATTCTTTCATTTCAAATGATAGAAAACACAATTTCATAGCATATAGTTGGTTGATTTTTTTGACCCGTATACCTATTTACCATACTTGAGAAAACGACAGAAAATTTCAAACTTTTTTTGAATTGAAACAAATTTATTTGAATATTTCGTGAAACAAATACCATCCTTTTTGTATTCTTTATTATTCAGAATGTGCGTACTTGAAATTAAGGTAAAATTCAAGGTTAACAGTTTATTCGTGAGGTCGCTGTTCCTGTTTAAATTGTTATAAATACAATCTTTATTGTTTTATTATACCGAAAGATTACATCATTTGTCTATTAATTAAAATTTAAATTTTCAACTTGTGTGTAAATCTGTTTAAGAAATTCTGGAAGGAAACTTAATGTACGTTTTCATCAAAACTTTTACCTTAATTTCCAGCTTTCCAGTGTCTTTTTGGAGTACTAGCTCTTTCTTTTTTCTGACAGTTCCTTTTCATACCCAGCATACCCTCTCAATCATAGCTTTGTTTTGTCCAGCCAGCTGCTTTAGGGTTGGTTGCAGTTCCAAATTGTTTTAGCCTTTGAAGCAGCCTGTCTATCCAAGCCCAAGGGGGCATTTCTCCTAGGACAAATCATTGAATAGACCTTGAGCCGGATGAAGACTACATGAAAGGTACAAAGAGCCAAAAGGCTGAACTGCAGAGGACTCGGAAGACTGGTAGTGACGAACCAATAAACTTGCAAGGATTTACTGCCCAGAAAAATTGTGACATTGAAGCCTTTGAGGAAAGTTCACAGATACAGAAAGTGGACTGTTCCTTCATACCATCTCAACCATAACTTTTTTTCGTCCAGCCAGTTGCTTTAGGGTTGGTTGCAGTTCCAGATTGTTTTAGCCTTCAAAGCAGCCTGGCTATCTAAGCCCAAGGGGGCATTTCTTCTAGAGGAACCTAGTGAATAGACCTTTGAGCCTGATAAAGACTACATAAACGGTACAACCAAAAGTACAAAAAGCCAAAAGCTTGAACTGCACAGGACTCGAAGTCTCTGACTGCTTTGAGCCGAGTTCACCGATACAGAAAGTGGACTGAAGCAAAAGAAAAAATTACTTACTTTACCTTTCTAAGGGAGCATCAAGCAAAGATCATCATGTGCAATAGCAAATAACATGAGAGCCTATACAACAATAGGCAGATCAGGATCTACAGTGACAGTCAAGCTGCCCTTAAAGCATTCCAGAGCTCTAGGGTAACATCTCGGGCTGGTATGGGAATACGGCGAAGAACTTAGAAGACTGGCGACTCGGAACAGTGTAACACTGGAGTGGGTCCAGGTCACAAAGGAATCGCTGGCAATGAAAAAACTGACGAACTCGCAAGAACAGGATCGTCAACCTCGATGAATGGACCCGAACCAGATGTGGGCATTCCCAGATGCTCAACTAGGTCATTGTTAAAAAGGTGGCTAAAAGAACAACACAATAAACACTGGAAGAATACGCCCAGGCAAACACATGGGAAGAAATTCATAAAAGAGCCATTAGAACAAGTAGCAAAAGAACTGCTCTCAATGAGCAGGAACAAACTACGCACCATAACGGGGCTACTTACGGGGTACTTTCCCACAAAGGAGCACCTCTGAACAAAATAGGGCTGTATAACGGAGACCTTACATGCAAAAGATGCAAAAAGGACACCGAAACATCTCTGCATATACTGTGCAACTGTAAAACGCTGGACCACAGGAGGCAGAAACTGTATGGTAGACCCAAATGACTCCAGAAGACTTCTACAAACAACCAGCAAAGAACCTGTATAAGCTAATACAGGGAACTGATTGGCTGAATAGGCTGTAGTCAAAACACTAGGAAGATCCACAATAAGCCCAGGAGGCTGAGGTGGTGTCGGCGAAGGGACGGCTCCTTTTTTTTTTTCAAAAAAAGATCATCTATTAAACCAACGACATTTTATAGTCACTAATCAACCGAAATTTGCTCAGTTCACCTCTTGTGCAATTTTAAGTGAAAAAAAAAATAAACTGAAACATTGTTTAAGGTTGTTATTGCAACGAATGTATTTTAATGTTTAAAACAGAGTTTTCTACAGTCACTGAACCGATGTAGTTGTCTTATTAGTATATATATTACGCAGTTTGGTTCGATTGACTGGATCCATTTATATGAAATTTATGGATAATGAAGTGGTTTCCACTTTTGAAACGGCAATAAGATAAATTCGGAATTTTATCTCGACACGATTACATCGCCGCCTATATCTGCCTACTTTTTAGGTGGCCGCTTTTACTGTTTTAAGGCTGATTGGCACGTGTAATTGCTATGGCATTTCAAACTTTCAGAAATCCGAATAACTCAAGACATAAATTTCAGTAATGAACGTAATTATAATGTTTAAATATACATATATTCTATTCAATTTACATACCAATTGATGCATATAAGTTGTAATCGAAGAGAAACTTCTTATCTATGATAGTTGAATATATTTTAATACAAAATTTTCAATTTTCATTCCTAGTAAGGAAATTGTTCTGTCGAACGACCGATCTGTCGGTATATAGAATACAGAGATTCTTGAGGTCTGTTCCAACCGCAGCCAGAAACTATCAGAGAATAACTGGTCGTAGCAAACAACATGTTTACTTCCGCGTTATTCCTATCACTGATTGCAATGGTCGACTATTCTCTGATAGTTTTTGACAGCATCTGATTGAGGTTGGAACAGACCTTTAGTGGCTGGTTAGTTCAAAAAAGGTGGCCGTCGTATAACTTTTCAAAGAAATTCGTCACGGAATTAAGCAACAAGAAGGAATGGGATCAAAATACCATTACTTGGAAAGAATGCCATTCAATGGTACATAGATGGCTTAAAAGCAATGGGAGGAACTGGGAAAGGAGTGTTCGGGCCAGGAATCAAACACTCTGAAAGCTTGGGAAAAACCCCAAGTATCTCAAAAGCGGAAATCCATGCCATAAGAAAGTGCGCCCAGTTCAATATTGATAAAGGATACAGAAGACAAAGGATTATCATAATGTCGGATAGTCAAGCAGCCATTAAAGCATTGAGCTCTTGTGTAATCAGTTCCAAAATGGTGTGGGAATGCCTAGACAAACTCAATGAACTAATCGAGAACAATACACACTGGAATAGAAGGAAATGAAAAAGCAGATGAACTAGCAAAGAGGAAGACTGAAATACCTTTCTGGGGGCCTGATCCCTTTTGCAGAATCAGCCCCAATGTAATATTGGAAACAATAGGTAAAGCCGAGAAAAAGAGATCTGATTATTGGAAAGATCTATAGTAGGGCTTATACAATCAAAGATTATTCTGGGTGATTACAACCTGTTAATTAAACTACATAGGTTTTAGTCCCAAAACTGTTGAGTTTTTTAAAAATTATCTAAGTGAGAGGAGTCAAAAGGTTATGCTAGCAGGTAATCACTCAGACGTTGGGTATGTAAATCGTGGAGTTGCTCAAGGCTCTATTCTAGGGCCTTTGTTGTATACAATATATACAAGCAATTTTACATCGGTTCTGAAAAACTGCACTTTTCATATGTACGCCGATGATACTCAATTATACTACTTTTTTGACCCTTTATTAATTGCAGAATCAGAAAAAAATATTAATGAGGACATTAACGCGTTGGTGGAGCTTTCTTCAAAACACGATCTAATGATAAATCCATCTAAATCAGTGGTTCTGCAATTTGGAAGGAGGTCTGCAGTACATTTTAATATTAAGATCAACAATAGCGTAATAATGACTACAACTTACGCAAAAAACTTGGGGCTTTATTTAGATGACAAACTTAAATTCGATCACCATATATCTCATATCCTTCAGAAGTCATATGCCAAACTCAAATTACTATTTTTAAATAGACAGGTTTTGAATAGTCATCTGAAAAAAGAGCTGTGTGATACATTAGTTCTGTCGCTAGCGAATTACTGTGACTATGTCTATGGTCCCAGCCTTAATAGTGTCGAACACAGAAGATTACAAAAACTGCAAAACTCTTGTCTAAGACTCACCTATGGAATTAGAAATTTGGTAAAATATCACACACCCTGAAAATGGCAAACTGGCTGAATATGGAGAATCGAAGAAAGGTTCATGCACTATGCCTATTTCATAAAGTTATAGCAGCACAGAGCCCTCCATATCTCTACAACAAAATCTCATTTCGGACAGATGTTCACAATGTGAACATTCGTCGGAAACATTTAATTAATATTCCTAAACATCGAACAACTCAATTTGAAAATTCTTTCACTTATCAGATCTCCATCGGACTCGAACAACTCAATTTGAAAATTCTTTCACTTATCAGATCTCGAAACATTATAACCTTCTACCGGACGAATTAAAAGAATTGCCTATCTCACTTTTCAAAAAAAGAGTAACCAAACTTATTTTTAATGACCAATGTACAAATCTACCCTAAAACCATACTCTTGTAACCTTATAACGTAGGAATTAAAGTGTATTGTCCATTTAGATAGTAAGTATGTTCCTTTTTTTCCCTTTTTTTTGTAAAGGCTTCTGAGGAAGAACAGTTTTACTGATCAGTAGTTCTTTTGACCAAAATTATACTATACTATACTTATTGTAATAATCAGATTATTATTTTTTGTTTATCTTGGTCAATAAATCTATTATTATTATTATTATTATTATTATTATTATTATCAACTGAATGCATAAGTCAAAGTAAAACTGCGCTAAGAGTTTCAACAGGGATGCTAACGGGACATTGTCGCCTGAATGGGCACCTGAAAAAGCTCAAAATAGTGGAGGAAGAAGAATGTAGATTTTGTGGAATGGATGAAGAAACCTCCATCCACTTACTTTCCAACTGCAGAATTCTAGAGCACAGCACCAGGGAGATTACTGGATAGAAGAGGAACATTTACCTGCACATATCTTAAAATTCTTCCGGGAAATAGGACTAAAGGAGCTACTAATTTCTGAGACTCTCCTCAGAAACTGAGTAGAAGTAAGGGGGCACAATAGATCTTTTAGGTCTCAGTGAATGTCACCCCAAAATATCTTTATTTTTGCAGGTTTCTTCGAAAATGAAAAAAATGTTCCTATCAAAAAAGTAAAATTTAATTTACAGGTTTATCACATCACATATCACTTAGCCTTAAAGATCGTTTGTATGAAAATTCATGAAGGTTTTTCATAATAGTATTCTCATAACCAATCCTCGACAAATTTCCGGTACCAGTAAATGGCGACATAAATATTATAATTACCTTGCTAATAGCGTTTAGGTAGCACCTGAATTCAGTAAGACCGCAATTATTGGTTGGATGTTGAAATTGTTGTACTGCTTTGGAGGTTGAAATTTATTTTTTTAGATTTAGAATATCACAAAATTTGTTAATGGTAAATGAAAGTGTCTTTTGGTTGTTTGGGCTTGTAATACTTTTTGCAGAAGGTCCGTAAAAGTATATCGTACTTATCAAAAGTGCTGCATGTGTAACACACAACTGTTTTTCTTCTACCTAATAAATCAAAAAATAGGGAATATAACAAAAAACTTGACATACATATGAAATTTTCCGCCATATTTTTGGTGTTCATATGATTGTTTTTTCGGTGGGGTAGGCGAAAAAAAGTTTAAAAGTATTTCTACCCATATGTTTTCTAATTTGACGTTAAAAAACTATAATAAATATCAGGCGACATCAATAAAATTATTGGGGAAGTCACTTTGATGTCGTTAAACTATAAACGTTAAGTTATACAGAGTGTTTCAAATACTTTATTAATATTTGCTAATTAGTTAAGATCGTGACGAGATAATTATCAATACCTGATATCATAAGTTAAGAATTTCCCATTATTAAAAAAGAACATGTGTAAAGTAACTACCTAATTTTTTCAAATCTCTAGGTTATGATAATAACCATTTATATACAAGTCACTTTCCTTCGAATAACAATTTATTACCGCTTATTGAACATTTTATTGAAATCGTATAAAAACCGATTTATTTATTGAATCAACAATAAATAATATATAATGTATCAATGAAATCAACCATATCGGACCCCCTACAATGATCGTTGGTTCTGGTAGCTCAACATCTGATATACTAATTGAACGCCAAGTGAATTTCCAACTACCTGTATGGTACATATAATATTCGTAAATCAAACTTGTACTCTAATAAAATAGAAACTGATTAGACTGCGTTCTACACAAAACAGATAAAATGTGATCCTGCTTACGTAACGTGTCCATAAAGATTCAACTAAATACGTAATTCTAGAAACTAAGAAAAAAAAATTGTTTATGATGTCATAATCTAAGAAATCTATAATATACGTTCCGAATCTTTCTACGTTTTGTGTGTGGAAATTTGAGGTTTTCAATATCGTGTTTTGGCAGCTAGGTCCTACCGCCAGCTACACCACAGTCTCTTGTAGTTTTTGCGTCTGCCGGAATACTTCTTGGCATTTTCATACCAATGTTGATGAAAGAAAGCATACATTTCCGCCTGGGTAAGGATTTTTACCTTCACCTCCACCAGCTATTGGTTACAGATAAGTTTTGAATCTAAAATCACTCTGATATATACTCTAAAATCCGCATTTCTCAACCGATTTCGATTTAATTTTTTTGTTAGATTCAGTATAAAAAACAGTGTTTTGGAACAAAATTTCATAACCTAATTACTATTTTCTAGGCCCTCTATGTGAATTTTTCTTTGTCAAAAAAGACAAAAGTACATTAGGCATTTTTTTTCTTAAATATAACTATATCACTGGATTCAGAATCATCACAAATGTAAACTACCAAAATGTTTTAAAACATTTTTTATTAACGACAAAGTTATTACAACATGAATTTGGAAAAAGCGGTATTTTCATTGATTTTTTTACGTAGAGTGTAGACAAATTTTTGAATTGGCAACATGGTAAACAAAAACTAGGACTCAAACATATTGCACAGTTAAAATTCGCAGCCAATAACTTAACCCGTTCTGGAGTTATAGCTCCTGAAAGTAATGTAAAATTGTGCTTAATAATTTGGATTGTTGGCAAAGTAGTCTATGACAATACGGTCATTAAAATTTCTTGCCTGCAATTTTTTTAAATACGTTTGGTCACTGGTCACTGGTCTCAATAAATACTTTTTTTAATTTTGTGCACTACAAACAACGAACATTAACAAGACAAGAAGGATCACTCTAAGCTCCTCCCCTCGTTATGCCTATCTCGCTCGAATATCTTATGCTACTGTGTATAAGTAAGTCTCCTACGCGCGATGTGCATGAACAGGTTGTCCGTCGTAGGGGAATGTAAAGAAATATACCAGTTGTCTTTTTGAGTGAGCGAATTTTCCTTTAGAAATAAAATAAACATTCACGTACTTAGTGTTTTGTGTTTGGTTTTGCAAACAGAATTATGGAAAGGCAACATACGTGGAAAAGTGTATAAACAATACTATGCACTTTGTAAATGGCTGGAAAATTACTATTACCTCTGCTCTGTCTTTATGGGAAACCTTAAAATGCAGGAAATATTCATTTCTTTTAACCCGGAACATTAGTCAGGATTGCATTGAAAAATTTTTTGGTCTGGTAAGAAATTGTTGCGCAAGCTCGAGAAATCCAACCCCAATTCAATTTTGTAGGGCATTCAAGAAATTATTTTTTCTACAATATTTTAATGAGGTTGAAGGTGCCAACTGTATTAAAGATATTAATACAGTTTTGTTCAATGTAACTCCTGATATGCTAGAAGAATATAAAAATATCGATGTACCTATATTGACAAATAATAGCTCTTTAACAGTTTTCATACATGCGACAATAGAAATCTTTCAAGTACGGATGGCAATGCTATAGTTTACATTTCTGGCTATCTATTAAGGAAATGTTTGCTGCAATACTCTTGTAGTGCTTGCACAAAGTATAATGATGAAAAGACATTACCAAAAGAAGCGGCTTTATTTTTTGAGCATAAAGCATATTCGACTTCTAAAAACTATGGAGGTCTGAATGTACCTCCTAGTAATATTGTAGATTATGTTGAACAACTAGAAATAATCTTTGTTGAAAATTTTAATAAAATTAGTTGTCACGATAACGTTGGAGCGACCCTTAGAAAATTATATAAAAATTTACTGTTTACACATCCTTGTGAAGAGTTTCCCCATAAATATTTTTTAAACCTATATATGCGGATTTATTTTACAATTAAATTTGCGAACCGGGATATAAAAAATATATATTCTTCGAAACAATCAATGAAACCTAACATAAAATTTAATATCTTAAAATATCTTTGAAAAACGGCATATTCAATATGAATTGAATGGTGATTTAAAAACATCTATTGCTAGATGTTTTTAAATCACCCTGGTAAATGATTATTCGTTTTAATCGCTAGCGGTTTGCATCAACCTCGTATAAGCACGAGCACGTGCACGGCTCCAGGAATTTGCCGAAATCGTCGGCGCGCTTGTGTAAGCTGGACATGAAAGTTCCGACGTAGAGTGAAACTTCTTGTCTTGTTAATGCTCGTTGACTACAAAGCAGCAAATACGGCGATCTAGATCTCACCGATTAATTATTTCTATTACTTCTCGTTCACTTCTGTACAATTTCAACTTAGTCTTTAATAGTTAAATAGTTGAATATTTAGAATATTTAGTACTTACTATTTCATACAAATGTTACTGACTTACATAAATGAAATTTCAAAATCAAAGCTTATTCGCGACACGTTGATTTCAATTTGGTAATAAATGAAATTATTAAGCACAATTTTACATTACTTTCAAAAGCTATAATTCCAAAACGGGTTGAGTTATCGGCTTCGAATTTTGACTGTGCAATATGTTTGAGTCCTTGTTTTTGTTTACCTTATTGCCATTTCCAAAATTTGTCTACATTCTACGTAAAATATTACACTTTTTCCAAATTCATGTTGTAATAACTTTGTCGTTAATAAAAATTTTTTTTATAAAATTTTGGTAGTTTACATTTGTGATGATTCTGAATCCAGTGGTATAGTCATATTTGGGGAAAAAATTGCCCAATGTACTTTTGTCTTTTTTGGCAAAGAAAAATTAACATTGCCTTGAAAATAGTAATTAAGTTATGAAAATTTGTGCCATAATACTATTTTTGATACTGAATCTAACAAAAAAAATTAAAAAAAATCGGTTGAAAATGCGGATTTTACGGGGGTGCTTCCAAACAAATGGGTCACACTGTATAACTACCTCCGCTTGCTGGATGTGGGTATATTGAAAAGTCAGAGATCCTGCTTGGAGTGAAAGCTACAATTTTTGACTTGGAGTGAATGATTAGTGAATATACAAATTAATATGGTTTTAAATGAAACTAAAACTGTTTCTAAATGACTCCACAATATATTTGTAAAAATGTGTAAATTGCAAGTAAATTATTGACAATTGTTTCGATATAAATATCATCGTCAGAATGACAGAAGTTACTTTTGACATGATGTATACTTGATATATATTTTTGGCTAGTCCAAATAGTGCCCATACCATATGATGAGTAGATTCCACGAAGTGAGGGTTTATACAGTTAACTCAATACAAATTAATTCTTTTTTTAAGCATAAAAAGTAAAATTCCTCCGCAGTTTACAATCCCCTAATTACTTTGAGAAAAAAATGATTACATGAAAAAAAAGTAATTGTTATTATTAATTTACTTACCCAGTACTGCCTTGTAGTGTAATATGTTATTAAAACATCCATATATTTGTATATCACGTAAACATTATTGAGTGGGTTTTGTTTTTAAAAGACTTATGATTAATATTAAACTTACTATTATGTGTAACGCCGTAAAAGGATCTTACCTGCAACAAAGAAAAATAAAGTTAATTATAACCAACCGTTGCGTTTGACTTATGGAATATGTCAATCTTTATACGTCCTCCTACGTCAACATAATGCATATTTATCAATGATACAAATACTTCTCTAGTGGATTTACTTTTTTTTAGACGCATTTGCATATAAAACGGATATTTATAGGGTGATACATATGCAATCTTGTCAAATATCAATTATAGTCTAGTCACGTTACTTATGCTACTTTTCGAGAGATGAGCTTGCACAATCCAAAAATTTTCTCGGACAGCCAAGCGGCTTTGAAAGCACTTAGCTCTCACCGTGTAACGTCGAAATTGGTTTTAGACCGCCAAAAAAGACACTCCTCAATAAGAGAACTCAATCAAGTATTGCTGGTCTGGATCCCTGGCCATTCTGGCATGGAAGGAAACGAGAAAGCAGAGGGGGGAGGGTGTCGCACGTGTTTCTATCGGACCAGAACCTAAAATTGGCATCGTAATAAGTTTTGCCAAACAAATACTAAATACCTGGACCTCAAGAAGAGCTTTAGACTTTTGGCATAATGTACCAGGATTGGTTCATTCAAAGGCTTTTATACATCCTTCGAAGAATGTCTCCAAACAAATGTTAGGCATGGCATGACCTACGTTGTCTAACAGGCCACTGTCATCTGAATCATAATATGCTAAAACTTGGACCGTCGGAAGAGCCACAAAAGACTATGCCAGTCGCAGTGGAGTGCCCCATAGACCCACTCACCACAAACCTAACCTAACCTAGCACAATCTCCAGATGTGCAGCAGCAACACCGGTCAGATCTAAAAAATATAGCAAAATACTGAAGAGTATCATGAAAACCATGTATCCCCTATTATTTAAATTGGGACATGACAAACCCAAGATGAGTCTTAAGAAAAAGTTATCCTGTTATATATACAGAGGAAAGACCTTGAACATGAGCAATAATCGACGCCTTTGAATGGAGATGGTCTCCTCAGGAATAGCTACCTAGTAGGGTACACACTGGTGGAACAATAAATGAGAATTCACAACATGGGACTTCTTTGGGGTGCTAGTTGCGTTCTACAAGGATTGCTGAAAGAAATAGCTTTAAGAAAGTCTGTGAAACTACATGTGAGTAGATAGTATCAATACAAAGCTGGCATTGAAAAATTCACCGGGAAAATACATCGACAATGAGGAAAAAACAGTGCGACTCTTAGCAGAAACTCAGTTTTCTGAAAGTATACCTAATGCTTTCGTAGATTACAAAAAAAAGTTATAAGCCTGTCTTCTACTGAAAATGTTCATCAAAGGAAGATGTCACGATTTGACGACATTTAGACAAGTTTTTTGGAATGATTCTTATTCCTACTTTGACGATTCATATCAAATTTTCCCCTAATTGCTCTCCTTGAATTCTAGCGTTATATCCATTATATTTGAAGTAATAAATAACAATTTCCATATAATCATAAAGTAAACTCGAATATACCAGACATTTATCTTAAACACGTCTATTATTTAGACTATATATAATTCCAATCGAAAGTCAACAACATCCATCCCGATGAATTAATAGCCAACAATACTAGATGTTCCAAATGAATCCATACCTATACACCGTCCATTCTACGAAAATTAATCAATCCAAATTAAAATACATCGGTGTGTACCGAGATACATATTAAACATAAATTAAATCCAATATATAGCTAATTTTACTCGATGATTAATGTTTGTTATGCTTCTTTATTTAATATACATAATTTGACGGAATATTCGTAATGAACGTATTCTTTATGGAGCACGTTTTCTGGAAGACGCGTCCCAACTTCTGTGTCTGTATCTGTAGAGTACCTAGGGGGGGGGTGAGTGTAGGCTCACAGCACTTAGAACACATGTGACCCTTTGTACATCCTCCCGAGGAGTTGTCCTCCTAAGTCATCGTCCATCCTGTCTTATCAGGAAGGTGGACAGGTCACTAGGAGACATCTCCTTTATATCGTCAGGTGTAGGCCAGTTTCATCTTCCTGTTCACACATCCTGCATTGGGTGTGTCCACTAGCCCCATAGTATGGAAGTGTTTCCTTAGTTGACAGTGGCCAGTCAGAAATTCTACTGTTAAACTTAGGTTTTTCCTGGTCATCGCCAAATATTTCTTCGACGCCATCTTCCCAGGATCGCCCAGGGTGATCCTGGCAAGACTGCATCCTTTGATTCAATCCCATCTCTTAAGGGATTGAGCATGGGTGTAACGTTTGGCTAGTTCCGCAATTGTCGAAGTCGTTAGGCCGTAGGTGTCACTGGGTCCTAAAATTTTTAGTCTAGCCTCTTCCCTGGCTAAAGAATCAGCAATGCGATTTCCTTCACTCCTGTCATGCCTTTTAACCGCAAAAGATGCAAATTATGAAGTCTGGACGAAATTTTTTTCTCGCCAAAACTGGTTTGTTACATTTGTGAAAAAAAAATCAATTCATCAAAATAGAGGAACATATAAAGGTACATCCGGTATATCTATAGAAATAATCAATTCTCGAAACCTTTTTTTTTCAGATTAGCATCCATTTATCTGCCATATTTATTAAAACCAAGTCGTGAACAAGTTTTATCATGAGAGAACCACATACACTTACAAAGTATACACAGTACATCTGAAATTACCAACTCACGTCTTGAAATCAATTGCCTATGATTTAATTAAAGCACCGATTAAAATACTGGTATATCGATGAGGAAGATACACCACTTATTTGCAAACTCAAATCATCAAAGGAATAAATTATGTCGATAATATGTAAATTGTTCATCGCGAATTAATTCTCCTTACTCAGCGCTGTGATTGCAATTAGTTCTACAACCACCACACATTAGTTAGCTTATCAACTTTTGTACAGGACATTTAATGGTATAGAGACGGCGGCCTCGAATTGCGGACCGATTACCTGATTTTAATAATTCCGTACTCGAACTGCGGACCAAACCAAGAAGACCCCTCTTTTAAAAACCATGAATTGCGGACTAAGCTTAAGTTTATACAACTAGGGTAAAGGTAAGGTGTAAAAATTAGGGAATAGTGAACCATTATCATTTCAATATTTTTTTATTTTGAATAAGAAAATTATAAGTTTTTAAAGAAATACATTTTGCTTATAATATGTTTATTAATCAACTAAAATACTATAGTCTATACAATATATGGGATATAGGAAATGTATAAATATGTTGATGTAGGTACTAATAAATCCAAGATTTATTTATTATTTACTTTATACATATAGGACAAACATTTCACGTAATTATATCTAGTAATTTCTTTATGTTCATATTGAAAAATTTTGGTAGTTAAAAAATCTTGTCGCTTTCTGACTTTAGTATCGCGTATTCTAGGTTTATCGGAGACAGATCGAAGTTTAATAATCGTATCTGTTTGAAACTGTTTTAATATATTTAAAAAGTTGAATATTGTTGGATGGGAAGAATGAAAATTTTCGTTAAACTTCGAATGGAAACTTTCGCATGCATTTGTTGTTCTCTGTATGCTGTCTGTCATTTCAGCCCACATCTCTGGAGGAAATCTTGCATCTCCGCCAATATAAAAATCTACCAAGTAATCGGCGAATGTCCTAACACGTTCGTCGTTCGGCATTTCTTCCATCAAATCAAATGAGAAGCAATCTCCTACTTCACTTGGATTCAAGAACGGCAATCCAAAACTATATTGTAACCATTTCCCTATTACACTACTTTCATCTTTATATTCCTTTGTTAAACCAATGCTTTGTAGTTTTCTAAACCAGGCCTGTCCCAAGTGAAACCGGCATCCAATGATTTTTGACTCATTCCATGTCGCAGCCACTGCGCTATGTATAGCTTGTTCAAAGTCTGCTGTCACTATTTTAGGCTTAAGTTGTCAATTAATTGTATTGCACCTTTCACAGAGAAGATCAAACAAAAATTTATACGTGCATTCTTTTTTGTATGGAAGCAAACAAAATGCTATAGGAATGTAATAGCCATTTCGCTCTATATGAATTGTGAATAATTGCAGAAAATATTTGACACAGTAGGAAAACGTGCCATCCAAATATATTTTATCTGTGTTACATAATGCAGTCATGTTACTTTCTGTAGAAAACACCACAATTTTCTTCTCTAAATTGTTCACAAATAAAAACTTCTCACCTTCCGTACTCTTTACGTCGGTTTCTTCCAAAATGGCTATTGTTTCACTTAGGCTTTTCGGTAATCGTGGTTGGTTTTTGCGCTTAAGGCAGTAAATATTATTTCGTATGTAGTTGACATCTCTTGCTGTGATGGTTGACATATTCCCTGGATTTTGTCTGAACGACGAATGTAAAATTTTTGAAGGTTTTTCCGATAAATCTTCTGCTGCCTTACGTTTAACACTATTCGAAATCACTTGTCGATTATGTTTTTTAATATCCACCGTATGGTTGTGGTTCAGTGTACTCCTTGAAAGAACGTTCTCTTCGCGCACCGTGAAAATTTTAGCAGTACAGTTTTTGAAGGTACACGTCCAAAACTTCTCTCCGCTTTTCAATGTTTTCTTGAAAGAAAATTTTGCGTTTTGGAACACTAACAAAGGTTTTCCTCGTTCACTTAAACACTCAAATACCGACATATTTATTTGATGCTGACGACAAGACATTCAGTTAAATAATGAAGTTTTGGATATTTTAAATATTCATTCAGGTAGATTAGTTATTGATAGCGTATAATAAAAGTATAGGTTTTTCCCAATTAGTGGGCAGGTAGATTTCAGGTGGCCCTTTCGACTTGGTCCGCAATTCATGGGTCATTAAAAACACATGACAAATTTTAAAAATAATTTATGGTTTTTGGTCCGCAGTTCATGTACGCCCTATAGAGATGGTTCTGGAACTTGCAAGCAATAGAAGGGATTGGTGTACACTCTGAAAGTACAGATTTTGGAGTTGTTATACATTAATTTATAAATTTTTCTTTAAACGTCAAAATGTTACCTATATTAATCGTTAATTATTAAAACCCTACTTGATTTCTATCATCTAGTAGCCAATAAATATTATAACTGTTTATCCATTTAAATAAAATGCCACAACGCACCAATAACTGCGGTTGTAACGATACCACTCGTCCTCTCCGTATGTAAACAAACAAAAACAAACAACTTGGAACACACTCCACTACCCCAATTTCAGAAGTTACGTTCAAGCGTAACCGCCGAAAACAACAAAGCCACTGCAACAGCATCAAATAGAAGGCACGCGCCTTCAAGTTATTATGTAATAATCAACTCCAGCCTTTGCCTTAACCCGCCAAATAAATGTTTTACAGCCCTTTAACAGCGGTGTTGCCGAGTTTTCGTGTGTTTACGGTATTCCAAAGAATTCAAATAATATACACTTTTTCAAAAAGTTTCCTTTTGCTTATCTATATCTCGTTCTAGGTATAGTGGACGTAATATTTTTAATGCAGCTATCTAATCGTATATCCCCTTTAAGTTATATTGCAGACCATGGCGGTAACGTATCGAATTACAGCCGAACAAAGGTCCGACAACTTTAAGTTCGCATAATATCTATTACGGCAAGTATACATGTACAGGTTCATCTTCCTCTTGATTGAATTTTCCATGTGTCTTCTTTGAAATGCACATTGGAATCTCTATAAATTACCAACACTTTTACAAAAATTCTGCTATCAGTATTTGGTACATCAAATCCAATATTACTATCTTCTTCAAACATCAGCAACCCTTTTAGTGAAACTTCTTTGCTAGGTATCCGAGTTCTATTAAAAATGAACACATGTAATCATTAGATAAGCTGTGAATGCAAATTTTTTTTATTTGGAGGATAATTTTAAAATGAAACTAGGCAACATTGCAATAAAATGGCAGCGTGCCGAGGTCATAAAAACAGGTATATACGTGTATCGTGACAGTGTTGATGTTCCAGTCCCGTGTAATAGCAATTCTCTCGAGCGGACTTGTTGATCTTCCTTGTTTTGAGCTTGAGCCTTTCTCCTACTTGCTTCTCGAAAGGTAGGAGCTAAGAGATTTTCTATAATGACATCACTTTCTGATGTGTCACTAAAGCGTATATTCACGTCTATTACGACTTATAGATTATTTTTGAATTCGAATTAACATTTATGTTCAATTTGAAATGATTGACAAGAAAAATATTACTTAGGTATTATTATTTTTTACGATATCTCGTTTTGACTGACCCCAACATAATTGATTCAAGACCAAAACCCAAAGTAGACAGTATTCAATTCAATGACAATAACACAGTATTGTACCAGTTTTTGCGAAAAGCGAAAATACACTGCCTAATAATATGATTATTTCACGACTGAAATGTTTGGCTAGTTAAATAATTTTTTTTTTATTTTGACATATAAAGTGACACTTTAAAACTGATTGACATTATGAAACGACATACTTTTTGTAACTAGTTGCATAAAGTAAAATTTTATGCAATTGGTGACGAAAAATGTATTTCAAAATTAGTGACATAAAGAATTATTCTATTTATTAAACTGTGGTAATACAAGTTGAAAACATAAATTATAAATTAATTAATTATTATAAATATTGATAACACAATTATTGCAATTATTCAAATTAATTCCTGACGACATATTTTTTTCATTGCTCGAACTTGCTGTTATTTGGGAAGCGGCGCACATTGCATTAGATGTTTCACCAAATATTTCTTGCGCTATAAGTTTTTTATTATTCATGGAATTTTCAACATTTCCCTCCGCAACAGAGGTAGATTTTCAACCTCCATGCTTCTTTAATTTTAAAA
Organism: Galerucella calmariensis; assembly: GCA_910591675.1. Lineage (NCBI taxonomy): Eukaryota > Metazoa > Arthropoda > Insecta > Coleoptera > Chrysomelidae > Galerucella > Galerucella calmariensis. The sequence continues at coordinate 211,587 of CAJUYG010000148.1, read as the reverse complement.
TATCAGCGCCACTGTCTGCTAGGAAAGTGGCAGAGCTTCTTCTGAAGCAGTGGCCAATACCTATATAGAACAGGATTTGAAAGACCAAGAAATTGTGCAATAACTTTTGGCAGACTGCTAAATGTGTTAATTCCCACAGGATTTCTGGTACATTTTCCATTCGAATATTTTACAAAAAATCTGTTGTGTTTAAGAACATGGGGACGCAACTTGATATATTTTCCTAATATTTCAACAAGATTCGTATTTTCAATGTCTCCAGTGGTAATTGCAAACTGCCGTATAACTTTTGTTTTTGAAAGTGGGATATCAACACGAAAATGGCTTCCTTCGTCTATAACATTTTCAACTGGAAGAAATGTTAATTCTGCTTTTCTGCATGCTCCTGCCATTCCAATTATCATTGCAACCTTAGCCATTGAGTATTTTGTCATCAGCTTCCACTAAAAATTTAGCAAAATCTTCTTTAATAAAAACTTTTGACTTTTTAGCACTGTACCCGTCCGCTTGCCTTTTAATATATGCTACCAAGTTTGTATCTTTTTTAATATCAATATTCCTTTTCAGATTTAGTTCAGACCTTAACAATGAGTAAAGTGTCCATAATGTGGAAACTTTTAGATCTTTCTTACCCTCAAAATATGCAAGTAAAACTTTCTCATTAACATGTTTAATTTTCTTCTCATCACACCTCGTAACAAATTTTTCGTATGCCAAATCATAAACTGCCTTTGACTTTTTGGGAATTACTGATCATAGAGCCATTACCTGCTGCCTCTTCAATATCGCTTGGTGGCTCTTCAGAACTTGAATCACTTATTTTTAAAAAATAAAACTAAAAATATATCAATCTCGCTAAAAACCTTCCGCCTAGACTTTTCTTACAAAATGTCAACCTGACAACTAACATGAAGTAACAGCAACAAACTGAATTTATGTTTTCCAAATTTTTATCAATTATATTGAATTTTATTTTTTTATTACTTTTTTCAAAATTAGAAAAAATCTTGTATGCAATACGTTACGAAATGAAATTTTGTGTAACTGATGGTATGAATAGCAATTTAATTAATTTATTTTTTGTCGAATATCTAATAGTATATCTTCTGTATGTTCCTTGTGGTATGTTATTCATTCTTTTTTTTAATTTCTTGGGAAATTAAACCACAATATTTTTAAATTCTTTATTTCAACGTTTCGGTAGCGTTCCAGCTACCGTTGTCAAGAAAAAATAAGTAGAAATTAATTTTTATCCCTAACTGACACAACAGTTGTCAAATTTTTTCTGTTGTGTCAGGGATAAAAATTAATATCTACTTATTTTTTCTTGACAACGGTAGCTGGAACGCTACCGAAACGTTGAAATAAAGAATTTAAAAATATTGTGGTTTAATTTCCCAAGAAATTAAAAAAAATAATCTAATAGTATATTATACAACAAGATGGTGAAGACTATTTTTATTGACTGAGCACCAAGATTATTTCGCGAGGAGCTTTGCCTCGAGCGGAATAACGTGCGAGGTTTATTAATGTCTTCAACATCATGGTGTATATACAATTTTTTCCACTACTATCCAAATTTAAGACAAAAATTAAGTTGGCTAGAAGGAGCAATCATTGTCAACTTTACAGCTAGTAGTGAAAAAAATTACTTAATAATAACAACAAAAATAGAACCAAACTTTCAGTTACAATTTTTTTTGTACCAAAATATATATTTTATAAACATTTGTTGTCATAAATATAATTACATGGTGCAACCAGCCTTCGGTGCAGCCTTTCAAAGTAAATCAGTTGATGTTAGATCCATGCACAGATAAAAGACACATTGAGTAATCTTGTAAAATTAATTTAAAGGATACTACTACTATCTAGATATTCCACAGAACACGTTGATTACTCTCATAAATAATACGTGCACTAATATTCAGTAGTTGATAATGAGATGTACTTATTTTACGACAATAAATTTGATCTGAAGATAAACGTAAATTGAACGCTGTCGCAGCATTATGAACAGTACATGTCATCGTGGGCAGCGGGTAATACGTTCATTACCTTTAATCTCTTTATATTCAAGGACAAGTTTGTTGGTAAATATTAACTTTTACTAGCGAAATCTATTTTTATAAACAAATTCTTTGCAGCATGACGTTTTTATTTACTATTATTTATATACAATTAATAGAAAGTCATTCAAGTGTGAATATAAAACTTGAGATAGTATTACTAAAATATTTATATCTAAGGGAGAAGCGACATTTTAATTTCATCTCGGTTTGAAACAAAGGATAAAATTTCCCTTTACAGAGAACAGTATTATGGCTCGTTTACCAGTTGCTGAATGTGAGCTAAAGCTTCATTTTCTTAAATTTTGCTTGAAAACAGCCAAATTGTTAAATATTCTCTTTTACTGTGTGAAGCCCCGGTCGAGGTCGATCTGGATATTTCAATAGATAGCATGGAAAAGGGCTATCTGTATCTGTAGAGTAGGGAGAGTGAGTGTAGGCCACATGTGACCCGTTGTCCTCCTAGGACATCGTCCATCCTGTCCTTCCTAGGAAGGTGAACAAATCACTAGGAGACAACTCCTTTATATCGACAGATGTTGGTCAAGACTCACCGAACACACACTCTCTTATTGACGATAACTCTGGACACTTGCATAAGACATGCCTGACAGTTTCATCTTCCTGTTCAAACATCCTGCATTGAGGTGTGTCCACTAGCCCCATAGTATGGAGGTGTTTCCTTAGTTGACAGTGGCCAGTCAGAAATTCTACTGTTTAACGTAGGTTTTTCCTGGTCATCGCCAAATATTTCTTCGACGCCAGCTTCCCAGGGTCGTCCAGGGTGATCCTAGCAAGACTGCATCCTTTGATTTCATCCCATCTCTCAAGGGAGATGCAGGCTAGTTCCGCAATAGTTGAAGTCCTCACTGGGTCCTAAACTTTTTAGTCCAGACGCTACCCTGGCTAAAGAATCGGCAATGCGATTACCTTTACTCCTGTCGCACCCTTTAACCCACCTCAGGATAATATTGTTATCTGCGGATGCGGATGCGTGAATAAATCAAATCAAAAATACTTTCCCAATCGTAATTTTTATAAAAATCAACATGACATTTTCACATTAGACGTTACATGCTTTCTATTTTTTAAATCCTTTCTCGAAATGACCCTGCGTTTAGAAAAACGTCTAATTGCATGAAAATAATACGTAATAAATCCGTTCTTGAGTATCAATTATGATAATTATTTATTTATAGTTGAAAAATACCAACAATAAATCTTTCTATAGTAGAGCTACTAGAACTCGTGTGAGTGGGGCTATTTATGTTAAATGGCATTGGATATTATGTTTAATATAGTAAATTGTTACTTCTTATTGGGTTTGTAATGAACGTTGATTTGTAGCTGCAATAACGACATTGTTATTGAAGTTTTATTGGCTCAAGCTTTTTTCCTTCTACATATAACGTGTCAATTTTTTATGCCTTGGCTATGTTGGTTGTTTCAAAATGATTGCAATTACTTTCAGGGGTACTGGTGTTCACGAATCCACATGTTCATTGAAAAAATTCAACAGTTTTTTCGACAAGATTAGTTTTAATAAGATAAAACAGCTGGAGATGACTTCTTCATAAATATACAACATTGTTACATTAAAAAAATAGCGGTTTGCCTTTCAATGCCGACTAGTTTTTCATTGGATATTATACAAATGTGTGTGTATAACTGTCCACTTTATTTACGTCGACATTTAATAATTTTTTTATTTACTTTTTTTACGCTCACGTTGAAGGTTGATGAAGTAATATTTAATTTGAAGAAAAATTGTTACATTTTACGCATACACGTGTAAACTTTTCATATGAAACACTCGTAATTGATGGCTAATTAATTCATTATCTTTCAGTTGATGGCCGACACTACAGGGTGGTCCGTAAGTAATTGTACATAGAAGTACAGTACGATCTTCACTTCAAAATATTGCGATTCAAACCTACA
>CAJUYG010000148.1:191021-207177 GCA_910591675.1 Galerucella calmariensis | reverse complement strand
TTAATTATTTTTTACAAAAGTAGTGCTAATGTAAAAGGCAAAAAATTTTTGCGCACATTTATGCCGCATACGTGGTCTATGTGGCGCCCTCTACAAAATACATCGAAATAGATGCAAAATTATGATTCCTCATATCAAAAAACTCTCAACCTCAAATTTTTGTGCATATACGTCAAAAAGCGTTAAAGTTGTTGGAAAAAACCAAAATTAAAATTTCATGTTTAACACCCTGTATCTCTCTTAATATCAACATTTTATCAAGGCTAGTTTATTTAAATCGCAATATTTTGAAGTGAAGATTGTACTGTAGGTACATCTATGTACAATTACTTAAGGACCACCCTGTATATGCAGGGTGTTCCAACGAAAGCTCGACATTATCCAGAATTCCAGAGGCCGAGAGTTTCTTAGAAATGGAAATTGAACATCTTCAATCAATAAATTTGTATTTCAAAACCACTTTCTTTATTCTTAACCTAAATTTTTCAGATTAAACTGTTATGACAACTTAAAATACAACTGTATAAAATATTATGGTTATTATAATCACAATCAATTCGTTTGTTCGAGGAAGAAAATCATTTTCAATGTCGTATATTTCACATTATCGACAACTGTTTGACAAATTTTATGGGATTTGCTTGCACGCTTAGAAATTTTATCAAAAATTCAACATAGGATAGAGATAAAGTTAGTTAAACAGAAATTAAGCATGCAGCAGATACTGATTTGCAAAACAATCCTATCGTACGAAAGTAAATAACGATAGAATCTACTAAAATCGTAAATCAGTGCCCGAACAGTGTTGTATCGTTTGAAGCGGTTATAAAACTAAGCTCGCTGCTTCTGAAATTCACCTCTAGAGGTCATTAGACATTCCAACAGTTGAACATTTAAAAGTTTTAACGTATGTCATTTCGATTCAATCAAATGTTACGCATTTAATCGAATTAACTTAAATGAAAATGTGTAAAATTGAATAAAACATCAATTTTATACGTATCCAGATGCAAATTCTCGAAATTGACACCGTTTTATGAACCAAACGAATCTGTTGAAATTGAATCCCCAATTTGTGTTCAACACAAAACGAACCGATCAGTTAGAGAGATTAATAATTGAAGTAGTTATACGATTCCTATTAAAGATAAATTAATTAATGCTGCTATAAATAATTAGGGAATCAATTGCTGTGTAACAGCGTTTTAAGGGCATTGTTAAATTGTTGATTTATCAAGTTAATGTCAATACATATGTAGGCGTTTTTACATAAGCTAGCTTGCAAATTGGCATTGCCAACGGCATAGTGGGGTTGGATGTGTGTAGAATGGTCTATAAGGCACTCCACTGCGACTCGCAGGCACTAATTATATGCTCTCTTGTTTCATCATCTTCCAGACAAAGATGGCAAGTCGGATCTTTCCACAGTCCAAGTGTTAACATATGATGATTCAGATGACAGTGGCCTGTTTTAGACAACGTATAGGTCATTCCTGCTATAGTCTAACATTTGTTTGGAGACATTCTTCGAAGGATGTACAAAAGCCTTTGAATGAACCAGTCCTGGTAAATTAGTTCATAGTGTGGATGTGCCTTGAGAAGCCATTTTTGTTTACCGTGTTTCCAAATCCAAGTGCCTTACAGAAAGAAGTATCCAATATTGAAAGGTTGTTTGAAAATTAATAGCTGGACTGCATCTTGTAGTTGTATGTGCTACGAGGCAAGCACTCAATTCTTTCTGTCAGTATTTTTTTCCAAGATGATTGTCTGCACAGTTTTTTTCGAAGAACGGAATATTATTCCAGATAAGCTTCCAGCTAATATGGTATGGCATGTTTACGTATTACTCCTCAGTTAGCAAGTAACGTGCTGTATTCCTTCCGGTTAAACGCTGGACCAATGACCGATTTACATAAAACTTTGAGTGGTGGACATAGGAAAGACCACGTTTACCAACGGGAACCCTAAATGCTCATCAATGATGACCAAGATCAGGAAAGGGCTCAGTAAAATATATAGACAACTTATCACCGAATGGAAACCCTTTTCTGTAAAGATCTTACGGCTGCCATGTCAGAGTAAACCATCTTCAGTTTCGCCAAGTATCAACCAATCTTGGCCAGCTCGACAAATACAAGACATCTCTATTAGTATGATTGGACAGATTTGTGTGAGATGCTGATGGAAGGGCATCTCGATCGACTTTGATTTGGAAGGAGAGGTGTATTGTCAATTTTATATTATTAAAGTTATGTTAAAAATGTGCTGCCACGTCTTGAAGAATCGGACCGTGAATGTCGAGAAAAATAAATCATAATAATGATAAATTTTACGTGTACCTTATCAAGACATACGTATATATGTTATATTAAATTATTCAAAGTTACTAAACCCCATTTAGATCTAATCTTGGAAGTGTTAAACATTCGCGGAATGCTTACATACCACATAAATAAATATGTATACACACAAACATAAATGGGTGAAGGTTGTTAGGTAAGTATTATCTACTACTTATAAACAAAAAAAAGTAAATCCCCTCTAAACGTTCAATTCAAATAAAGCCATATTTATATCGATCATTATAAAAGATTATTAACGATCGTAATCAGATCTATCCACAATTAATTGTAATTAAAGTTTATGGTTTTTCCCGACGTATGTAGATCTTGCTATTACATTAATTTTATTGATATTACTTTTCCTATTTTATTAATATTACTTTTGCTACAAGGTGAAAAGCGTTTAAATCTGTATGTATACTGATTATGCCATAAAATTCGTGATTGGAGTTTTTTAACCGGTGCACACGAATTCCCGTCAGGTTCCTTAATGACCAATATAATTAATACACATGAGTTCCCGTCCGACACTTGCAGGTATCTTTATCCCGCACTGGAATTGCCGTCCAATTTATTTAATCTGCCCTAATAGTTCACCCTGGCGGGGTTAGGTTAGGTTAGGTGACTTATTATTTCTAAAATAAATGTACAAATACCTTTACCATTTAATTTATTTCATATTTCCTTAATCTTCTCAATTTTGTGTTTATCTTGTTGCGCGCAATTCGGCTCCTAATTTTGGTGTTCTTACCCGTATTCAGGTAGAAAATGACCGCTGCGCGCAACTCATCCCTGCCCAAATAAACACCTTTTAAACAGGTCAGTTTTCACCCTGATGGGAACTCGAGTGACAGCTTAACGTACCCCAATTATGACACAGGTAGAGTGGTTATCCTGACGGGAATTCGTGTGCGTCCCTATTAACGGAAACAAAATAAAAATTCAAACATACAGGGTGGGACTTTTAGTGATGTTGTCAATGGTGGGGGCGTGCTTGCTTTCTCTCCTCCACTGATTTTAGTGATATAAATAAAATATAATTTATTTCGCAAAAAACTTCCAAGGATTTTGTGTGGATTTTCTCTTTTTTTGATAAATAAAATAACCTTCATTTCATTTACCATATAATTAGAAGTATTTTATTGACCGTATGAGGGAAAAAAATGTTTCTACATTATTATGTCGTCTTCATTTATTACAAGCACTACTAGTGTTTAAAAACAAATTACCGCTTCCCATCTCACTCCGTTTCCACGTGTAGACAACAATCAATCAATCAGTTAAGGTTATGCCATTGGTTTTAAATCATAATATCGCTTAGGCTCGACATCAAGATCACGATTAACACCTACGAGTATCATGAATTCTGCAGTCGTTCGAATCGAACCCATACCTGCCTACCTTTCGATTATTAGTTGTGACCTTTTAAGATGGTAAAAAATGAGGAAAAACGTTCCGACACGAGTCAATTTGAGTGAATTATAGGTAGCGGGAAATGGGTGGGATTTACATACGTGAGAGGAGGTTGCTTTGTTTATGATTTTTTGTTATTACAACTCTTAGGCCAGGCAAATAGAATACACATTCTTATTAATAGTATATTATACATCAAGGTGGTGAAGACTATTATTATTGACCGACCACCAAGAGGTTTATAAATGTCTTCAACACCATCATGGTGAATATGCAATTTTTTCCACTACTAGCCAAATTTAAGACAAAAATTAGAAATAATTCACAAACGCACCACGAGAAGCGTTATGAACGTACTCGTTTTGTCATCAGTCATTTTTAATTGAGCGCGAATTTTGAACTAATGGCATTTTTATTCAAATAATTTTATATTGATAGGTAATTTCAAGAAGCAAATCTGTTAAAGATATTCTCCTGGGTATACAAAATTATGTTGTACAAGTTTTTGTTGAACTACTACCCCTGAATTCTCGAAATATTTGAATTTGTCCATTATTGACCTAGGTTAATAATATAGAACAAATTATTAACCACTAATAGAGAAATTCAACTTCTCATTTGGCTTGAAGAAGCAATAATTGTCAACTTCACAGCTAGTAGTGGAAAAAATATTTAATATAAATACTTGGTTAAATTTGTAAATTAAGCCGGCTTTCAAAATATGACAAAAGACCAAGGATACTCAGATCTGACGAAAGAAAGATTCTAAAATTTCATATTTTTTGATCCTGCGGATGTAATTTTTCGTTATTAAATTAAAAATAATACTCCGCAACTCACTTATTGTGAACCTTTCTAAAGGGGTCATCCATAAATTACGTCACACGTTTAAGGTGGGGAGGGTATCACCAGAATGTGACATTGTGTGACTAGGGGCAGGGGGGGTCAGAAGCTTTGTGACGTTACATGTTGAAATTTGAAGTACTGAAACGCGAAATTTATATGTAAATGAAAAAATCTTAAAATTTTCGGATTCGATCTATATTTTTAATACTTTAGCACTCTCGTTATGATATTATGTTGATTTTATGAAAGATTATTTGATAAAAATAAGAAAAAAAGGTAGAACGTGTCGCGGAACACACGGTAGGAACATAAGTTCCTTTTAATCAAAAATTATGTAATACATTTGACGTTAAAGATGAACAATTTGCATATGCATTGGTGGCCGAGTGGTAAGCAAACCAGACTCTCACGCGGTAGACCCGGGTTCGATTCCCCGTAAAGAAGTTTTTTTTATTGTTAATTTCATTTTTAAATAATTATTCTGCTTGATATTAATAACGACAACAGGTAGACGTTTGAAATATTTAGCAGAATATTCATTATTATAGATAATGGTACGGTACCCTATATGAGGGAGTTCGACTGGCAACATCTACTTATAACAGCATCGTATATTTAAAAAGGGAAACCGTAGCATTATACAAATTGGACATTCAAGAACTGTACGTTTACCACAAAATAAGTGGAAACATAAAATTGAATTGTTAAATTTTTAATTTGAAGTTATATTACAGTTTATAGAAATTATTATTTTCTAGATTTTTTCTCAAGTGGGTCGTAGAAAAAATATGGTGCTCGACTCGTGTGGATTGTTCATATCGCACTTGAACAATTGAGCACCCCGCCTACGGCGTCGTGCTCAAACTTCGTCCTCGTGCGATATGGCCATCATATCCACACTAGTTGCACAAACTACTAATTCTTTCAAAATATGCCCTTTCACATTTAAAAACAACCTGCCAAATGTCAAATCAATTTATCCATCCATTTTAAAGTTATCGCATTAAAACATTCAAGTTTTCAAAATTTCAACACCCTGTATTTCGAAAAGTAAATGTGCTAGACCCCTTAATCCTCATATCATTTTGTCCAATTTTACGAGAGGAATCTACATACAAACGTTGTAATTACCCTTAACGTTCGAGATGCTTATACCATTTTTTGCGCGATCGTATTGAAATAAATTCCGAATAAAATAATTCAAATTTCTTCGAAATGAAAAAAAAAAAGATCAATCGCGCCAAAAAAAATAGGAAATAATGGTAAAAATGTATCCGAACAAATTCAAGTAGATCACCAGCACTGCGAATTATAGTTTTGCATAGAATTTTAATATAGCATCGGTGGTTCAGTGGTAGGATGCTCGCCTTCCACGCGGGCGGACCGGGTTCGAATCCCGGCCGGAGCATATGAATCGCTGCTTCGTAAACGAGAGAGACTAAGGAGAGAGCACAAGCACGCAAGCAAGGCACATAACAAAGCAACGTAACATAACGAGTGTAACGTAACGTAACGGTCAGATCTTTTGCGTCGCGACCCCTGGTAGCTCAAACATAACCTGACGTAAAGAACTATGTTCCAAAAATGAATATAATTGTCTTCTTTTGATTATTCTTAAATACATGCATAAAATTGAAAAATGTGTGATGTCACATCAGGGGGGAGGGGTTCTAACAATGTGACAACCTGTGACAATAACGGGGGGAGTGGTAAAAAAGTCCTTAAATTCGTATGACGTAATTTATAGTTGACCCGAAACTTTTAAAAATTCGGCTTTCAGTAAAGTTGAGCATTTCTTTTTTTTATATTCTTGAATAATGATTAATAAATCTTAAGAAATAACTTTCCTCTGATCAAAAGGTGTGGAGAAGCAGGTGGTCAGATCATTTCCCAATCCGATCAAGTCAAGTAATAAGTATCTAACTGATAATTGATTTCCACACTCACAAATTGGTGATTTTTCTCCCAAAATAAGGTATGATGATGTCAAGTGTGAGTGGCCTAGGCGAAGTCTTGAAAGTACGTTTTTTCAAATGGTAAGCAGATTTTTTAATGATTTTGTGATGAGATGGTTATAGTTCGAGAATTTGACTTTCAAGTGGATATTTCATGGATTTCAATAAGATTGCATAGATTGACAGCGTGCCTGTAATGTTCTGTATCTGCACACACACAAATTGGTTTCTAAAAAGGTAACTAGAGTCCACTTTACGACATTTTTAGAGCTTTCCTTACAAATTATTTGGCAAAGCCAGAATTACGCATTAATTTCAAGTTTTTTTCACAAGACAATGTCCATTTTTTTCAAGAAAACCGTTTTTGAAAAAAATATATAGAACAAAGTTAAAGTGCATACCAAATTTGGAGATTATAAAATAATATAAGAAGACTTTTGGTGGGTCGTCTTGAGATGATTATGTACGTTAAAAAAATAAAAACTGTCTTTATTATGTATAAAAAAAGAATGACCCAGTTTTAAACTAGTTTGGATAAAAAATGAAATGAAGAGAAACAACAGAAAGTAGGTTGATTGCAAAATAATTAAGAAAATCCACATATAGCTACAGCTGTATTGAAATAGCGCGATTTATACATAATTGAACTAAATAGTGAAAAATAATTTTTAATTCAAAAATAAAATGACGAGAAAATTATTGTAATTATAGTTATAGCGTCAGATGCTTTGTACTACATTTATACACTAACTCTGCTTCTGCACAAAGAATTTTCTTTTTATCTAAAAAATATACTGTATTGATTTTCTTTTTTAGGATATTATTGTTATATTGATGTCCTAGGCTGTTGATCTTACTCGGTAGTGATTCTATTCTTTTTTTTTAATAAAATTGTAAAATTTTCAAATTTAGGAAATTATATTTTACAATGAAAAATTACATTACATCCAAAATTAGTATTTAAATAACAGTTATTTTATTTATGAAGAATTATGATTATTTTGATGAATTTTGTATTTGTTCCAATTATATTATTATTTTTATTCTTATTCTGATTGTTAATTAACCTTTTCCGCTACGATAAACACCCTTTGATATTTTAAATTATTGTCCAATTTGAATTATTTGAAATTTACTTCCCTATTTCTTTCCTCCATGTCTATTATCCTATGTTTTCTCTTAAATTTTGTGATTAGCTTCTAATATTTTAATTCATCCAATGTATTTTTTCATTCCCATTCATATTTCCACAATTTTAAACTTCCATATTTAGTTTTACTTCTTTAATTTATACATATTTTCTGTATATCAAAATTTATATTACTTTCCTTCCTAAATTTTTCAAAACAGATCCTCTACTTGTTTATTTTAGCAACTATATTCTATTAATTTTTAGATGACCCTTATTTTCAATTTAAATTTTTTTATTGGTTTATTTTAACTTAAGACCCAAATTATTATTTGAATAAGGCCTGATTCTTCTATTTTTTTATAAAATAGCTGACAAAAAACTTAATTATCTACCACATTTGACAGTTCAATTATATACAAATTTTTATAAAAAAATCCATCTTATCCTATTAATACATATCTATATACAATACAAACATATTTATTGGACTACCCTGTATAATAAATATTTCTGAAAATTCCATATGCTAAAATCGATTATTCACATTTTTGCAAAAACTTACGATCCCACACAACACAAAAGGACATTCGACCAACCATCTGCCGAAGGGTTATACAAAGACCCCTAAAGGACCGGCTAGTCATCAACCCTTTGCTCTCCCACGCGGCCCACAGAATTTTACAAAAACCACTCTTTTTGATAAACACAGTTAGATTCATACAATGCAACAGAAACTATGTTTCTTTTCACTAAATCCTTTGCAACTGGCCCAGATTGGCCGGATAAAGGTTACAAGCATTTTTTCGCATTTCGGGAATCTTTGACAATATCTTTCATTAGCTATTTATGAGAGCGGATAATGGTCGGTGTACAGGGTGTTACCATTTAAAAATATTGACTTTTTGTCCAGTCAAATGTAAATTTTACAATTGACACGCTGTAGGTATATATATCATTATTGCCGTGGGTGTTGACCACCAGCCAGTTCCGTATCGTAAATGCTGCGCACGTGTATTTATAATATCATATCAAAACATTATACCTCAACAACAACAGTTATCATCCAAAAGCAAACACACTCAATTAACAACGAGTGCATTTATATCTAAACCACAACTATTACGTCATTATCAAATGCCATAGAAATAACAAAGCTTGAAACTGAAAACGTTACAAAAAAAGTTTGTAGAATGAATCTTGTTAGTTTATAAAAATTATAATAATTTCGATCGAGCTTTTTTTTCGAGTGAAAAATTCGTTATTTTTTCTTTATTTGGACTGTTTTTTCAGGATTTATTTTTTAGCAATAGTATATTATACAACAAGTGGTGAAGACTATTATTATTGACCTGACTGACAAGTACACTGTCAGTTTTCAAGCAGCAAATATGTTTAAGACAATCTCCTGGGTATACAGAAATCTAGTGGTTTATATTCATATTTATAGTCATATTTATTGGCATGTATTTGTGTGTATATGTATGTTTGTATGTATGTATGTGTGAATGTGTATGTATGAATATATTCTTATTTATTTTTAATAATATACATTTTTCTACAAACGTCAAAAAATGACAAGGTTCTCGCATTGACAACAATATGCGAAGTAACCCTGTTTTTCATTTTCCTTCGTTACCATGACACTGTGCGCGAAGTAGTGTGCGAAATACTTACTTCGCACACTGCATGTTCCTCAATCAAGCAAAAATCCAAGAAGTCATTTATTTATTAATGTATAACAATAATAATTAAGCCTTTCAAATTGTGAGAAAATTTAACACTACCTAATTTTATTTATTATTTACAATGTTAACATTAATGGTGCAGCCAGTGCACGAACCAATATTTATTCCTAAGCCAGATAACTCAGATTCAGCTCGTGATATCGTAATTATCAAGAACTGTCACTTTGAAATAATTGTCAACAAATGCCATTTTATTCCCATAGCTACAGTAATTACTTGATTTGGAAAAACAGTTTAATACTATTTTTCATATTAAGCTAAACATGTTACTTATTTTACAACAATATTTTTGACGTTTGTAGAAAAAATTTTGTTTGCATCTCATGCGCCAAATACTTTGGTGAACGAGAAAAAATCAGTTCTCCATCACCAGAGTAGCATTTCGCGCACTAGATACAAAAATAACTATTCTTATAATATTTTATATTTTTTATTTTAGTTTTATATTTTATTGCTTACACAATACTTTTTATACTTTTTATGCTTTTTTATATTTTATTTTGTGCTTGTTTTATTTCATATTTTACTCGTATTATATTTTATGGTTACTTTATACATATTCCTGTAGTATTTTTTGTACAGTTTGTTTATTTGTTTATACTACATATTTTATTTATATCACTTATTGTACATGTATTGTACATTTTTTTATCATCTAGTTTATTAAATACGTATTTTTTTTTATTGTTAACATTATCTATGATAAATAAAGGATAAACTTTTCTAACAAAATTATGTTGCACAAGTTTTTGTTGAACTATTATACTATCCCTGAATTGTTAAAATATTTGAATTTGTCCATTATTGACCTAGGTTAATAATGGAAAAAATTATTACTCACTAATAGAGAAATTCAACTTCTCAGTTGGCTAGAAGAAGCAATAATAGGGTACACGCATAAATTTTGCTATTGGTGGAAATTAACGCTTTATCAGGTCTCCTAACACCTTGCATGTCTATTTTTTCAAAAAAATATAAACTTTACTTTTAAAACGACTTTAAAAATCATAAAAGTCCGCCAAAACGCGCTTTACGTCATAAAGATGGCTACCCCATGGTGTGACGTCATTTGTTTACGTTCTTATTCATGTATCACGCTTTGAGTTCATGTGACCTAATTTGTTTCTGAAAGCTTTAAAAATGGATAAAGCCGCAAAAATGCTTTGTATTCCAAGTATTGCATTGTTCCAGTGTGTAAATCAACGTCTATTAAAACTCCAGACAAAATATTTGTTATTTTACCTGGTGGCGCAAGCAAAAATACACTTAAGAGAAGGGCATTATGGTTGCAAGCTATGCGTCGAAACAAAGACGGTATTTCGACAAATACTACGACTTTTGTTTGTGAAGACCATTTTAATGTAAGTACCTGCTTCTATGCTAAATAGTTTGAGGTTATGTACCTATATGTCTAGGAATCAACCATAAAAATCATTTTCTTACGACCACACATCGAAATATGGTTGGTATATATTATATAAATAATACATAGTTTAAATCGTACTTACGATAATGCTTGAACTCCTCTTATTTCCTCTGCATTAAAGCAGCTGTTTGACTTGATAAATTCAAGCAGCATAAATGAGTCTACTTTGGGCAAGTTATCAGTTTGTGCTTTTACAAAACCTTCGCTAGCCATATCTTTACTCACAAAATATGAAAGAATCGTCACTGAACACTGAGCTAGTAAATAAAATATATTCTTCTAAAAGTTTTAAAATATCCACCGAAATATTGAATATTTATGTCCACTTTCCACTTTACGTTGACTTTTAGAAATAAAAATGGACACACAAACACGTAATGGTCTCAACTGGTTTATTTCCTATTATTAGTAATTTTTGATATCATATTTACTATTATAAATTAATATCCAAGCAAAATATGAAATAAGCGTGTACTCTATTGTCAACTTCACAGCTAGTAGTGAAAAAAAAGTTTTATTAACCAATATTACTTATTATCTGAGACATATTGAATTTAGATTATTTCTTGAGGTAGTGTTGTATAGTATATTATGTCACAAGGGCAGAAAACGAGCCGGAGTCTATTGGTCAATAGTTAAAGGTTCCTAAAACTCGTTTTCTTCTTTTGTTACGCACAACTGTTTTTCACCTACCCAATAAACCAAAAAATATAAAAATATAACAAAAAACCTTGACATTCACTGACCTTAAATTAAAAAATTTAGGAGAAACGTCAAAATTACAAGCCTTGCAAAGAGCAAGAGATTATGAAATAATAAAAGAAATAAGTGAAGGAAGAGTATTTGCAACATGCCTTGCATGACTCAGTGGTAAAAGACATAAAATTTGACGAAATGTATTAAAAAATATAAAACAATTGTGAAGCTTCTAAAGTGGCTTAGAATCTTTGATAGTAGCTCAATAAAAGAACTGTTATCTCTCTACATTTTCATGCTATTTCATGCATGAGCTTGATCCTTTGAAAGACTCTAACGTTCCGTTAAATTTATGAAAAAGAAATTATAACCAAGTGAGCCGAAATAAACAGTTAACAAGTTTTTACTTTTTTCTTCGAAACATTGAAAAGAAATGTTACAGATTATTTCAATAGAGACTAAATTAGAAAAATTGGATGAAAAGAGCGTCTAAATATATGTTTTAAATTGTTTTCTGGAAATTGTACGTTCTAAATCGAACACCCGGTGTAAAAATAGTATTTCAACAAAATACTATAAAGACAAATTTGTCATAAACAAAACGATGACATGAGTCATACCTCTTTCACTATACTCACTATTGTGTTTTCTTTTCGAAAAATTTTGCGTAAGGGTTACGTGTAGTTACATATAAAGCTGGCATATGGTGCAGATGTTGAATTTTACATGAAAACCGAGTCCGTTCGACCAGACCGGCCTTTTGTATGCAAACTCTCTTTTGGTCCATTGCCTTTTGGTATGCATATATCTGATTATTCCTTTTGAATATCGTACGAAAGATGCCGGCGAAAAGGATTTTCTATAGATTTAGATACTTTTACTATAAACTCCGCTTGCGTATATTTATTTTGCTGGAATGCGATAATAAAATTTGAAGTTGCCTAAATTTCAACTACCGTCAAATGCAGTCTTATCATGCGGGTCATACGATTCAACAAAGACATACTCACCGTTTTTGATTTCTTTTATTTCGTTTAATCATAACTTCCAAATAAAATCCGTAAGATGAAAAGGTAGAACGTGTCGCGGGACACACGGTAGGAACTTTAGTTCCTTTTAAGCAAAAATTATGTAATACATCTTACGTTATAGATAAACGATTTGCATATTCTTTGGTGGTCGAGTAGTAAGCATACCAGACTCTCACGCAGTAGACCCGGGTTCGATACCCCGCGAGGGAGTTTTTTTTATTGCTAATTTTATTTTTAAATAATTATTCCGCTTGATATTAATAACGACAACAGGTAGACGTTTGAAATATTTAGCAGAATATTCATTATTATAGATAATGGTACGGTACCCTTCATGAGGGAGTCCGACTGGCAACATCTACTTATAACAGCATCGTATATTTAAAAAGGGAAACCGTAGCATTGTACAAATTGTACATTTAGGAACTGTACGTTTATCACAAAATTAGTGGAAACATAAAATTGAATTGTTAAATTTTTAATTTGAAGTTATATTACAGTTTATAGAAATTTTTATTTCCTAGATTTTTTCCTGAGTGGGTCGTAGAAAAAATATGCTGCTCGACTCGTGTGGATTGTCCATATCGCACTTGAACGATTGAGCACTCCGCCTACGGCGTCGTGCTCCATCTTCGTCCTCGTGCGATATGGCCATCATATCCACACTAGTTGCACAAACTACAATTTCTTTCAAAATATGCCCTTTTACATTTAAAAACTACCTGCCAAATGTCAAATCAATTTATCCATCCATTTTAAAGTTATCGAATTAAAACATTCAAGTTTTCAAAATTTCAACACTCTGTATTTCGAAAAGTAAATGTGCTAGACCCCTTAATTGCGCAAAAAAAAATTATGGAAATAATAGTAAAAATTTATCCGAACAAATTCAAGTAGATCACTAGCACTGCGAATACCAGCTTTGCATAGAATTTCAATATAGCATCGATGGTTCAGTGGTTAGAATGCTCGCATTGCACGCGGGCGGCCCGGGTTCGAATCCCGGCAGGAGCATATTTATTATTATGAATCGCTGCTTCGTAAACGAGAAAGAGACTAAGGAGGCACAAGCACGCAAGCAAGGCACATAACGAAGCAACGTAACATAACGTAGCGTAACGTAACGCGTAACGGTCAGATCTTTTGCGTCGCGACCCCTGGTCGCTCAAACATAACCTGGCGTAAAGAACTAAAGTTCCAATAAGACAGACTTATGCATTTTTTACGGGAGAAAAAAGGATATTTAGCTTTCAGCGATTCTAAAAAGTCTTTCACCAGCGAAGTTTTTATTTAAATGTCAGTTTTGTGACTTTGACAATTCAAAGTGACAATATTAATAACAAGAAGTAATTCTCCTGTATTTTGCATCCTCAAGCAAAAAAAATGGTACTTAATCTGATAGATTATTTCGAGAATGAATAAAAAAGTGGAAATTTATCAACCAGTGTGCAGGAAACATCAACCATCATTCTTTTTTCCGGGTATATTTGTAATCCCACATTTTGGTAACCTCTGTGTCTTCTGGTTAGTGACCTTTGAACCTGCATGATAAGAGCACTATAGTATTAGATGTCGGATACATTGTATAACAATTATATCTATCCAAGTTAATTGGCCAACGTATTAATTACCGGTAATCCTTCAATCAATAATTAAAAAATATATATAATCCTTTTTTTGCTGTTCGCATCGATTGAATTATATAAGTTAGGAATTAGGTATATTACTTGTTAAAGATTACAGTTATTAAATTGGAGAAACTTTAATTGAAATTGAAAGTCGTAATTTTTGTTTTATCCTTGCAATTAATATTTAATAAATTCCTCATTCTTTATTCTTTTTACAAAAGAAAATCTGTCAAATTCCACCAGGATGATTCAGATATAAAACTAGATTTTAACAAAATGTATGTGATAAATAAAAAAGTCCCAGGAATTATCCTGTAATTGAGCTCAATTTCTTTTCCTGGGGCAAATTTTTAATGCCTACAGGAAGATAGTAGTCTGGTGGACAAATACGACAAAGGAATGCAATGATGAGACTAGGCAAGATGCAAAGACTTGCTTGTCTCAGTATTCCAGGGTGCAGAGAAGCACGCCAACGGCAGCACTAGAAGCCTTATTTGGCCTTCCTCCATTACACCTCGTGATAATGGGGGAAGCAAGGATGGGACTATTTAGGCAGCAAATTAGCCTGAGCAACAAAATAGTTAGATCGGGACACATATCCATTAAGGACATCATAAGTGGAGCCATTTTAGATATGAAAACAGACTATATGGCCACCAAACTTCTCCCCAGTACTAAATATGAGGTAGAAATACCTCACAGAAAGGACTGGCAAGACCCAAGCAGACTGAAGTTTCCCCGGGGAGAGATCTGGCATACAGACGGGTCACATACTGGGGAAGGGACAGGAGCAGGGATGTATGGGTGAAATGAGAAACACAAGATGCTCCCTCTCACTAGGAGAACATACCAAACATAAGACAGACACTCACAGGATAAACATACTAACTGACAGCCCTTGCAGCTTTAAACAGCCGCAAGGTAACATCCAGACTGGTAGAAGAATACCAGAAAGAAGCTCTTGGGACCACAGAGAAGGTAGTCCGAGGGCAAATATAAAAATGGGTACAAAGCCAACACAGACTTCAGTGGAGGAACACTCCAAAGCAGGTACACAGTAAAACCTTCATAGGTGACACATGTGTAAAACGGGCCGAAGAACTACTGAATATCAGTAGGAATAAGCTAAGAATTACTACAGGTTATCTAACGGGTCATACGGTATGACTCATACCCCGGTAAAAGATCACCTGCATAAAATAGAGACATGCTCATGATTTTTTGGTGGAACTTGACATTTCCTCTTCTGAGTATTAATCTAAATAATTCTTCAGTATCTTTATTATCCGGTAAAACTTGTATTTAAATATGTAAAAAGTTATTTAAATGCCGTAACTTGCGTTAGATTTGATTTACAGATTATGAGAATCATAATTGACACTGATAAATATCGAGGTTGCTCTTATGTCACTTTCAACTTCCGAACATGATGTAAGAAAGATATACAAGAAGGTGTAACTACTTCCCTGTCTTTACCAGCACGAACATGATCGAACGATATAAAGTTAGTTGGATACCTGGACATGAGATAGGTCGACACGGTATATACGAGGACTGGATAATTGAAAATTTCTTCTACTTCCATATGTTTATACTTTTCGAAAAATAGGACATTTGACTGAATTAATAAATTTTTGAAAATTCAACCTTTTGACCTGCCGTCTAGGTCAGGATCTAAATTAACCAATTACTTTAAATAGAAGATAAAACCCAAATAAAATATCGTGTCATGCCACTGGAGAATGGAAGTTAGTGGAAATAGAACCGATCGTTCTTGAATATTCGAGAAGCCAAGCCAATATAAGAGCGCTTTCAGACGAGACACTTTGTGGCCAGCTACTAGTGTCTGAAAAGAAACTCGCGCTAAAAATACATTTTTCCTTATGTGTGTCTCGTGTGAATGCGTCTATTTATATTAGAGCGCTTTCAGACGAGACACTTT
>CAJUYG010000148.1:162146-191011 GCA_910591675.1 Galerucella calmariensis | reverse complement strand
TGTGAATGCGTCTATTTATATTAGAGCGCTTTCAGACGAGACACTTTGTGGGCAGCTATCAGTGTCTGAAAAGAATGGCGCGGCTACTAGTGTCTGGAAAGAAAGGCGCGGCTAAAATACATTAACATAAATAGACGCAATCATATGTGTCTCGTGTGGATGCGTCTATTTATATTAATATATTTTTAGCCACGCGATTCTTTTCAGACACTAGTAGCCGGCCACAAAGTGTCTCGTCTGAAAGCGCTCCTAGAGATCCTTTTTATTTACTGTACAGTATTCACTTTCAAACCTAAAATTACAACGTATTATCAAGATATAAAGAAATTTTTACACAAATTGATACATCTAAAGCGGCTGTCACAGTTTTGCGTTGTCAAAGATTTGTATAATTTAAACATTTTCCTAAATATATTACATTTCCAACAACTTCCGATTTTTTTTTAAACGACCTCGTACAACAAACAGTAACAGACCTTTTAATTTAGCACATCTCAGATGCAGTTGTCATGACGTCACCAAGTTTTTGTTTCTGACAGATCTCCAAAAGGAACGAAACTAAATTTACATGGATAATGGATATATAGGAAGGACGCGCTTATAACGTTTTCTATTTTTATTCGAGATTAATGCTGCTATATAATAATATCACACCACAAATATTTAATAGAACAATTCATTATTAAGATAAATTCAATTTACGAGGATTTCTCGTTTATTTTGAGACATAATTTACACAGAATTATATTTTCTTCATTTATTAACCGACATAATCAATTACTCAAAATAACCAGACTGGCCCTTATTACTTTTTTTTAAAGGGGTCATGTACAAGTTGTCTCCTATTGAATTCAGGTCAACTGGAGGTCAACAGGAGAACTGTCAAATACTCTGCCAGTTAGCTGGAACGATGCACTTGTCAATCAACTAAGTTCATACACCTCAAAAAACACAAAGTAACCTGGAGGCACCCAGGAGGAGCAGAATGCTTCATGAAGATGATGTTGAGGATCCCAGGGTAGCAGTAAAAGCATGGAGGCTGGAATGGATGCGACACATTATGAGAAGAGCACCAACAGAAATATTAAAGAGAATAACAGCATGGGTTCCATTAAAGACGAGAGCAAGAGGAAGACCACGAAGCAGATGGTGCCATCAAGTAGAGGAAGATATGAAGACATTGAAAATAAAAGACTGGAGAACAAATTGCAGGTACAGAAGAGAATGGAAAACTATAATGAAAGAGGCTAGGACAAATAAAAGATTATAGTCGCAATGATATGAGAGGAGTATTCATAGAGATACTACAGATAGAAGCAACAAGCCATATGCGGTAGTCTAAGTGGAATTGTCCATATTGACTCTGGTGAGAGTGAAAGAGACAGAGGATCAGAGGTTTTTTGTTGTTTGTGTCTATTTCATGCGCGCAATTGGAGAAAGTCAGCCAAAACTTCTGACTTCCTATCTCCCTCTTACAGGCTGACGGGTTCCGAGATGGTTTCTTGCCTCGATCTGTAATATCTCTGGGGAGTAATCCACCCTAACCTAACCATTGTTTTGTTCACCTGACGATGGTATTTATTTGTCGTAACCAGTTGCAGAGATTCCTTGGGGTTATTTTTTGATTTGACTTTAACTTTTTTTGAATCTTTTTTTTTTATAAAATAAAACTATCGAGTTTATCCACTTAAAAACCATGTTTCCGATTTTTTCTCGTGTACTACAAGTTTTCGATTCAAGGCCGTTTAATATTACTTTGTTAAATTCCTGCTACTACTTCCGACTCTTTCTCCATTTCGTAAACAAACAATGTTTGTTTCTTACAACGGCTGTGTTTACGAGCAACAAGTGTTATTTGAACCTCGGCGGGATTGAAATTGCACGAATACTTCGTGTGCCCGTTTTAGGATGAGTGCAGTTAAGCATTATACCCTCACAAATAGGCCAAGCAATAGGAAATCTTTTCTGAGAATAATCCTAGTAGAAAACGAACTATATTATCATGTATCATGTATCATGATATATTTGCTACTCGTAAATGTTGCTCGTGAAATTATTATAAATGTTTAGAGCGAAAAAACAACCTCCTTTTTGTTATTAACACGAAAATTTAATTTTAATTTTAGGTAATAAAAATACAAATACAAGGCATTTCATTTTTTAGCGATGGTATTGGATACGAGTGGAAAAAATTCGGAAAAACTGGAAAATTTTTTCAAAAATTCATATCTTCATCGTTTTTATAGTTATCGCGATGAGACTTCGTAGAAAATAAGTTCTTTGCATGCACTTTATGTGCACGGAGAGCAAGTAGCATGGCACAATAAGAGAGCTTTCAGACAAGACACTTAGTGGCCGGCTACTAGTGTCTGAAAAGAATCGTGCGGCGCTAAATACATTAATATAAATAGACGCATTCACACAAGACACAGATAAGGAATAAGAGCGCTTTCAGACGAGATACTTTGTGGCGGGCCACTAGAGTCTGAAAATAGTCGCGTGGCTCTTTATACATTAATATAAATAGACGCTTTCAGACGAGACACTTTGTGGCCGGCTACTAGTGTCTGAAAAGAATCGCGCGGCTCTAAATACAATAATATAAATAGACGCATTCACACAAGACACAGATAAGGAATAAGAGCGCTTTCAGACGAGATACTTTTTGGCCGGCTACTAGTCTCTGAAAAGAATCGCGCTGCTGAAAGTACATTAATATAAATAGACGCATTCACATGAGACACAGATAAAGAATACGTGTCCTGCCTATTTATATTAATGTATTTTTAGCCTCGCGATTCTTTTCAGACACTAGTAGTCGGCTACAAAGTGTCTCGTCTGAAAGCGATCTAATGTAGGTATTTTATCCCTGCGATTCTTTTCAGACACTAGTAGACGGCCACAAAGTGTCTCGTCTGAAAGCGCTCTAGTGTATTTTAGCCCCGCGATTCTTATCAGACACTAGTAGCTGGCCACAAAGTGTTTAGCCTGAAAGCGCTCTTACTTTTATTGCAATTTTCTAATGCAATATTTTGCAGTAGGTCTGGATGCGTTATGGATATTTCAAATTCAAATTTTAAAACGGTATTCAAAAGTATATTGAAGTATTTTCAATTTGTAATAAAAAGATGTGAAATTTCGTGAACACCATTTGCGAGTAGAAGATACATCAGGTTCATAGTGTCTTTTACATGTCCCGTTTTCTACTAGGATTTTTGCCATAAAAGATTATTTTTTATTGCTTGGCCAAAAAAGCAGCTACGAGTGCTACGAATAGCTTGTGAATTTTTTAAATAAATTAGACTAAAATTCAATTTAAAATAAATATTTTTTGGAGACTGTACCTTTATAGTGATTAATTTTATTCTCTTAATACGTTTGACAATAATTAACTGAATTTGCAAATTACAGAATAAATTCGATTAATAGCTGATTTCGGACATGCGTTCGAATGAAGCAAAGACACGTGTTACGATCAACATTTTTACTATGGTCAGGCTGGAATTTAAAAAAAATATCTCTTGATTAACGGCCGTTTTTATAACAAATGGTTAAAGTTCGCTTTAGCTAAAGTGACTTTTATCACTTTAACATAACTAAGAAATTTGGTATCAGTGACTATGACAGTTTCGAGATTTTTTCAATTGAAGTTATATGTTTATGTTCGTATTTTTATATTAGTGTTTATGCTTTTTTCTGATTTTCAACTTGAAATAAGTTTTATGGATGAAGTAAATAGAAAAAGAATTAGGGGTACAAATTTTACAACAGAAGAAGAATTGAATTTGGTCCAAATAGCTGGAAAATATAAACCGATTATTGAGTGCAAACCATTAAAGGTTCATTCATTTCGATAGCCATATTATGGAGAGCCGCTGTTGCTGCAATTATTGTCATTGCTGTATCCAGGTTAACCCTAATACTTAGGAATAGTATGGGAAAGCGTCTTTTCCAGACACCATACTCTCTTTCTGATGTATTTCTTGTTCTTATTGATGACTCATGGCATAGTCTTTCAGCATCTGTATTTGTTTCCTGCAGAGGAGTCAAGAGATATGGTTGAGCTCAGCAGAGTCTCAAATTAAATAGAATCTCCTAAATGAGCCTCCTTCAAAATTATTTCATTTCATGAGCACTCACTGGCCATCTCGCCACTATGGCAGGTTTGCTTAACCTGAATCTTTGGTAAAATTCTTCATCTGACTGTTATTCTCTGTGTATATATTTTTTGTTTCCTAATGATGAATATTTCCTCATCATTGTCGCTCTCGTTGCTGCTATCCCCAAAGACTTGGTATCTATTTCCATCTCAAGAGAATCTGTCCACAATACTGACACAACGAACTGAAAACTGTCTTAAATTTTGAGGTTAAAGTCGTCTATAGTTGCGATTTTGTCCACTTTAACTTAAAGTCGACTTGAAGTTATGAAGACTGTTATAAAATCTATTTTTATTTAAAGTTTGCTTTAAAACTTAAAGTAGTGTTGAAGTTTGTTATGAAAACGGCCGTAAACATAAATTCATTAGTTATCTTCTGGTTATTGGTGGTATACGTTTCAGTTAAGATTTATTCAAAAGACGTTAAGTAAATACTGTTAAAATAAAACAGAATCATCTACTCCGTCTTTATCTTATGGATTTTTCTTGAAAGTAAAATGAAATTGTCATCATTGACACTATTCCGTTTCGATGAATTGGATGGAACAAGCCGGATCGTGAAAGCTTTGTAATGTCTAGTAAATTATCCAATCGGGAAGTTTTAGGGATTCGAATCTGTTATATATACATACAGTGTGATATTAGTTTATATTTAGGTTAGTAGAAGAAACGCGAAGAAAAATCAAAAACGAAACACTCGATTGAGAAGAAGCCTTAATAATAAATCCTTGAAAAGGGAAACGCGAGAAGTCTAACAATGTTGGGAACAGTATAAAAGGGGGAAAATATAAATACAACTACAAATATTTTCAAATGGAAATCTTTTATGTCATCTGACATCGTAGCATATAGTTACCATAGGTAAGTTCAATGCCGATATTTAGTTGATAATTCAATTCAGCTATAATTGTGTTAAATGTAAATTGACCCTATTAAGATTCATTAAAAATTATACAAGTTTATATTTAAATAACAAATTTCGTTTATCAATATATTACTTTTAAATTGCTTTACATCATAAAGCTTTTCATTTGATTCCTTATTCAATTTATTCAACTAGACCAAGAAATTCAAGTTTATAAAAATATTTTACGATCTAAAAATCTATCGACGCACATATCAACTTTACACGACGTCTTCTCGTCCAGGTAAGTAAGTATAAAAGGTTTTCTCCTTTTCACTCGGGGTGTCGTTGCTTCGGCTTCGTTGCCAGGAGACGGCGTCGGCATCGGTGGCGTCGGCGTCGGACGTCTCCAAGGCGACACGGCGCCGCCGGTCGCCACCGTTCAAAGTAATTTGCTGCTCTCGCTTTCAGGACTTTCAGGATTCTCTGGGAATACACACGTCCTCGTGTACATCGCGGCAGCATTGAACGTATTACGCATGAAAATAATTCATTTATTTTTAATTTATACAGAGTGTTTGATAACAATAGTCACTGAGATACTGGGTGTCCCAAAATACTATAAAAGTAAGCTGCATTTTAAATGGAATGGATCTTTAACCGTTTTTTGGATTATTTTATTGAATAAAATTTAATGTGAAAAATATTACCAGATATTATAATCTCCACAAGGTCAATGAGATTAATTTAATTTTCCTTTATTTTGGATAAAATAATTTTATTTTAATCAAATTGTCCTTTGAACTCTTTACACGCGGTCAAAACAAAAAATTCAGTGGAGGCTCATAGTAGATCAAAGAGGTAATTTCAAATAAAAGAAAATCACAAATTAATAAAAGGGGTCGTAGTTGAACTAAAAATAGACTGTCTTGAAAAATTTTTGGGGGAAATTATATAAAAAATATTTATATTAATTTCATAATTGTCAATTGGTGAAACATTTTTTAAATGAAACAGGAAATGGAAAAATTATTACTCGTTTTTCAGTATTTCCTGTATTTTTATCAAAATACTGCTAGTAAAGTGAATTGTTAGTCATTAAGTTCCATTTTGCTTTGATATCTAATATAAAACCTTGTTAATGGATTTCCCAATTCCTGTATCGGTGAAGCACTACACGAGGGCAATGATGAAAAAATAAAGGAAGCGATCACAAAAAGGCGAACGAAAGTCAAGCAGGTAGTATAGTAGTGGTAGTAGTAGTAGCGTATTTTATAGACCAGGAAAACGATTACAAATATTATAAAATACGAAATGGAAAATGTAGGTCCTATTTATAAAAAAAATGGTCCAGTAAGGAAAAAATTACAGAATACAAAGAATACACACAAAGGATTATCATAATGTCGGATAGTCAGATTAAAGCATTGAGCTCTTGTGTAATCAGTTACAAAATGGTGTGGGAACGCCTAGACAAACTGAACGAACTATAGGCGAGAAAAATATAGTCACCCTACTATGGATTCCAGGAAACACTGGAGTGAGAGGAAATGAAATAGCAGATGAACTAGCAAAGAGGGGGACTGAAATACTTTTCTGGGGGCCTGAACCCTTTTGCGGAATCAGCCCCAATTTAATATTGGAAGAAATAGGTAAAGCCGAGAAAAAGAAAAGATCTGGCCATTTTAAGATCTAGTAGGACTTATACAATCAAAGACTCTTCTGGGTGACTACAACCTGTTGAGATCAAATGAATGCATAAGTCAAAGTAAAACTGGGCTAAGAGTTTTAACAGGGATCCTAACGGGACATTGTCGCCTGAATGGGCACCTGAAAAAGCTCAAAGTAGTGGACGAAGAAGAATGTAGATTTAGTGGCATGGAAGAAGAAACCTCCATCCACATACTTTCCAACCGCATAGCACTCCAGAATCCTAGAGCACAGCACCTGGGAGATTACTGGATAGAAGAGGAACATTTACCTAAGTTGAAGCCTGCAGATATTCTAAAATTCCTCCGGGAAATAGGACTAAAGTAGTAGAAGTAAGGGGGCACAATAGATCTTTTAGGTCACAGTGAATGTCACCCCAAAATGAATACATACATACATATAAGGAAAAAATTTCATAAACGGAAAACTATGAGATTATATGTATTTCCCAAAATTAAAGTGGGACTTTTCTTCCAATTAACATTTTGTATAACTAATGGTTTACGAGACATGAATAAAAAACGTTGAAATAGTGGCCACCCTGTATAACGATAAATTAGCCCAAACATTTGTGGCTTGTATACTTCCCCTTATTATGCCAAAGACGAGGATTGTATTTTTTTTTTCAATTCCAAAATTTTCTACTTACTTAAACCATTCTATAAAAATTAGTCTGTTGAAACATTGCCTGGTCTACAGGTGACATCAACATCGCTCGCTTATCACATTTCCTGTCCGGACGACGGCGCCAGGCGAGCTCAAAGCTCAGAAACTCCAGTAATGGATTGTTTAGGGATCACAACAACTATTTAATCGGATTTGAGAATTGTCTTTTCGTTCACCGATTTCAAATCTGTTTCGTGTTGTAATGGTTAATGCCAACGGTCTGTTGATATATGACTGTTGGACAGTAGTTTAACCGCTTCGGTTCCAATTTTCGACACTTTCGGGCAATAAGCTCCACCAAACGGTAACTTATTGTATGTTACAAAAAAGAAACTAAATAATTGCGTGATATTTTTCAATTTCAATTAGTGATGGGCAGATTCCCGGGAAAGGGGTTTTTGGGAAAGTTCCCGGAAATATTCCCGGGAACGTTCCTTAAAACTGGAAATGTAAGGGAATGTTTAAAAAAACCGAAATGATTTTGCCTCTTTATTCCATCCATATATTAAAAAAATAAAAGTTTAAAAAATTAACACATTTTATTCTTTACTAATGTAGTAAAATACAAACTAAGAACATAACTCAAACATTATACTCATGAGATCAGTGAAAACGTAAAAACCTAAAACATTACTACTGTATTGTTACTGCAATATTGCAATTGTAAGTATAGACAAGTTAGTACAAACACACAACACGCATGTCTCATAATCACAAAATAAAAATAAAACCACACACATAACCTCAAAATCTGACGTGCATAAGCATTTGAGTGGGAATGTGTATGGGAACGTTCCCGAAACGTTTCCACTTTTCGGGAAAGTGTGGGGAATGTTCAGTAAAATTAAGAATCTAAACAAATCCGAGGAAAATTTTATTTTTTTGGTGCAGTGGGTTATTAACTCGGTTATTAGACTATAAAATAAGATTAAATTTTGTGCTTTTAAAAACATTCCCAGTTTTTGGTCACTTTCCCTACGCTAAAGGAAAGTTCCCGGAACGTTCCCTGGGAATGGAGACGTTCCCTAGGGAACCTTCCCACCGGCACATCACTAATTTCAATGCATTTATTTCTTTATTTTTATACCAATAAGGAGACAAAGCCATGGACCAATCTTCATTTAGTTATTTGACAAAATCCTGTTTAAGATCTTTCCAAAAACTACCTATGGGGCTGAACTGGATACTTGTTCAGGAGATTAAATTCAGTTGATTTGCTTTATGATTTAAATTTCATATAAAACATTCGAATTTTAAGGTCCTTAACCAATTATATCCCGAAAATTGGATGTGTGGAATGCTACAAAATGAATATTTTGATAATTTCCACTTTAGTTTACACCCTCAATTATAAAAACAAATGTAAAAGTGGATAGATTTAAAAAATCTAGAATAAATAGCAAAAATGCAGAGCTAAATATAAAAATTAAGAGGGTTTACCTGCTACTATAGTCTATTTTTATGTACGAGATAATATTAAAACCTAATTTCTACTGCAAAGCGGTCATTTTAAATATTATTACAGAATTAATCTAAATTTACATAACTGTACCTGAGCTAATAGAAGTGTTCGGTCTTTTATTGTTCTTTTATAACCATAAGCTGTACAGAACAATAGAAAAAGATTTAGACAGGCCAAAAGAACTATGTAGTAGAGCCGTATCATAAGATTATTTTCTAAAAGTACCTATCTGCCAATACAGATGCAGGAAAACCAAAATTTCGAATAGAAAATGATGTGAAAGAAAGACTTTGAAGAAAGGAATGCCTTTTTCTTTAGACAGTGGACAAAGTTTTTGCCATGGTTTGAGATGAAATGAAAAATATTTTGAATGTCTACTAAAAGAAGTGATACGCCTAAACCTAAAAAATCTATTGTGCCCCCTTACTTGTATATACTTAGTTTCTGAGGAGAGTCTCATAAACTAATAACTCCTATAGTCCTATTTCCCGGAGGAATTTTAGGATATTTGCAGGCTTCAACTTAGGTAAATGTTCCTCTTCTATCCAGTAATCTCCCAGGTGCTGTGCTCTAGGATTCTGAAGTGCAGTGCAGTTGGAAAGTATGTGGATGGAGGTTTCTTCTTCCATGCCACAAAATCTAAATTCTTCTTCCTCCACTATTTTGAGCTTTTTCAGGAACCCATTCAGGCGACAATGTCCCGTTAGGATCCCTGTTAAATTTCTTAGCGCAGTTTTACTTTGACTTATGCATTCATTTGATCTCAACAGGTTGTAGTCACCCAGAAGAGTATTTGATTGTATAAGCCCTACTAGATCTTTCCAATGGTCAAATTTTCTCTTTTTCTCGACTTTATATCTATTACCTATTACCATGTATTTTACAAACAAATACTAAGCGACAAAATAAATGTATTCTGGTGGCATATTTATATTTTATGCGTCCTTTCTAGTCACAGAAAAGTAAAATTATGTATCACACATCACTTCTGAGGTATTTTCTTCTACATAATAATTTAGAATATAGTTAACCTAAATGTTTTAACACACTGAGCTAAACTCAAAAGTTTTGTTCTATATACGTTAGGTAATGAAGTAGCACAATTCTCGTTCTATTACCTTGCAAAACTGACATCACCTGAAAACGCGCTCGAAAACTGACGTAGTTAATTTAAATTTCAACCAGAATTCAACGGAATCAGTAGCGTAGATATACGTCAATTGTATTCAAACCCAAGAACATGATTCTACATGTACTTTTAACATCTTTTTTTGATCTGATAATTTTGCATTTTGTATTTTAGGAAGCTTTAGACTTATGTGCATAATTATTTGAACAGTCGCTTATGAATAGTGGTAGTTAGGCTTTGTAAAAACTGTAAAGAAGGGATGAACCCATTAAAGGGAAAATCTGGAACTGGCTAGATAAAGAGCACCAATTCAAGAAAAAGTCATCTTCATACAACAAGAAGCTCTCAACCAAGCTATTGACACTGCATGAAGCATCTACACAAAATATTTTCACTAGTAATACCACTAGAGGTCAAAAAATTTCCGGATTTAATTTGACCTCGTGTGGTATTCGGTAAGAAAATTCCACACCAAATGTGTTTCCAACAACATCAATTATCGTCTTTATCAAGTTCTTGCAAAACAGGTTTTGTCAACTTGATTATTCAGTTACCATGGCAACTTGTTGAAACTCTAAACAAAAAATTATTTCTGTCAAAAATTTGTCAAAACAGCCAAACGTAGAAAAATGTCTCGCTTCGGTCAAGAAAGTAAAGAAAATATCCGCCAGAATATTAAGCAGTTGACACCAGCGAATACTGGGAAATCGAAGGCAAGTGTATGGAAGCAGTTTATAAACTTATGCACAAAAAAAGCGTATGATTTCGACAGAGCGGATATACCTGTGGAAGAACTGGCGCTCATTCTTGAAGACTATGCCTTCAAAATGCGAAAAAAGAACTCCGAAGACTACAAGCAGAGTGTTATCAAAGTTCTATGGAATTCTACAGCTAAGCAGTTGCAGGAATATTTTTTCGAAAGGTATAATCGCAAATTTAATCCATTCTCTGACATAGAATTTGTCAACGCAAGAGCTGCAAAAAATGCTAAGCGTCGGAAGCTACAAATAGATCCAACCAAGAGAAAGGCAAGTTCATCCGCACTATCAGCAGACGAATTGATAAAGATTATTGAGCTTTGGGACGAAAACACTCCGGAAGGATTGCAAAGAAAGTTCTTTCACATTGCTGCTCAAGAATTGGCCTGGAGAGGAAATGCAGGAGCGGCAGCAACAATAGAATATTTTGTGGAGGAAATTGACAATCAAGGGAAACCAACAGGACGCATTGAGTATAACCAGGTTTGCTCCAAGACCACTCAAGGCGGTTCAAAAAGAATGGCCGACAGTAAGTGGCTTGTACCGAATACAGTCAATGAAGAATTATGCCCAGTAAAACTGTTCAAAAAACTAATAAGCAAGCGAGACCAACTCATCAAAACGAATAGTTTATTTTCAACTCCAAATCCAAACTGGCACCACCACAATTCCAAAGGTTGGTACAAGAACAGCCCGGTTGGACAAAATACAATATCTTCCTGGTTCAAATCGGCGGCATCAGTGATTGGAATCGATGTCAACAAGATCAAGACAACAAATCATTCTGCGAGGGCCACTGCTGTTTCAACTCTAGCCAAAACGGGAATTTTTGAACAGCAATTAATCAAAATAACAGGGCATGTAGCAGTCACTCCATAAAACCATATCTGCAAATTGAGTCGGGCCATCATCAGGATATAATTGACGCAATGAGGTCTGCTTCAACTTCTGCAAAGACAGTCCAAGAATCTCTAAATCAAGAGCAAGCAACTTTGAATCAACCTGTCATAGTATACAATAATTGCGTTTTTAATATAAACATCAATCATAATGGTCCATGAATTTAGAAAACATTTAAGCTTTTTGTTGATATTAATCAAAATTATTATGTAAACAAATAAAAATTAGATTGGCAAAAAAAATATTCTGTCATTATAAACGTCAAAAAAATTTCCAGTATAATTCGCTGTTGGGTAACCACTAGGAAAAAATTTCCGATAAAATTCATCCGTTGCTATGGTGATCTGACAGAAAAACACGTTCTGATTGGTTAAAAATCACAAGTGTGAAATTGTCAAATAAATTTTTAACGCTGGTAGAAAATACATTTACCCCTTTGGTATTTGTAACATTCCTTCTTGCGACGCCTCTGGAACCTTCGCGACTGCTACGCAATAAATTTGTTCAAACTGCACGGTGCAGAGATCTTTCCAATTAACAAGTTAAAACGAGACATCGCTAATCCCCGGCAATCACCCCAACTGGGTTAATTAACGCTTTTACCTCACCTCGGGTATCCTCTAGGCGATTATCTCATTCTAAACTGCGACTTAAAAAGGAGAGTGGATAAACTGCATCGGAGAGGGTGGTGGTGGTGCTTTAGGCAGATCTGATGAAAGTTAGACAAACACACTTTTGCATGGGCAAAGTTTAATTAAATGTTTTTAGCTAAATAAGTTGAGGTAGCGGGAATTAGCGATGGTAATTTGGTTGAAAGGTTCTAATTTGTACATATTAATAGCTTTTCATAAACATAATTATATTATATTACATATTTTATCGGAATAAAAAATGAAAATTCAGTTTTTCTTCTCTAGAGATACTTTGATGTTCATTATAGTACGAGGGGTAAACCGCCGGCCAAAATCTTGTACACCTACTTCCACATACGCCCACCATACTTCCACATACTTCCACCAAACTTCCACATACTTCCACACACTGTTTTTAAGTTAGTTGGCAATGTAAAAACCCATACAGCCTTTTTGTAATGCAACACGCTTCCATAACGAGCACAAAAACAAGTATAATTTCTGAAAACACTCAATAGCATTGATTTTTATGATATTTTACCTGTTGTATGGGTAACTTTAATGGGTAACTTCCACACGCTCTTTCAGTTTGTAACACCTATTCATTAACACCCGGTAGAATGATCTATTCAATAATTATAAATTCGTCAATTCTACCGCACTTCGTCTAATTTCTGTATCAAATTTCCACATACTTCCACCAAACTTCCACATACTTCCATTGCGGTATACACCTACTTCCACTTGCGGTTCAACCCTCGGTTCATCAGGATTTTATTCCGTTTATTTATATGAATAAGATGATTGAAGATTTGTAAAAACTGCTAATAATTGTTTATAATCTTTTTAACAAATTGAATTTGAAAAGTTGATGATTTCGCAATATTTTTTTGAACAAAAAACAATTACAAACTTCGTAACAGTATATAATGATAATGTTCTCACGATTTGATTTGACGCTCACTTGTATGAGGATGAATTCCTGGAATTCTAATAGCAATTCGATATTATTAATTCGTTGTTCTCGGAATTCCACAACGCATCATTCATTTCATTACGGTTTTTATCAAGTTTTAGAGATTTTTGCCATTTTTATCAAGTCTAGTCATGAAAAATCGGTTTCCGAGAATTTGTTAACTATTCAACGGATTTTTTGAACAATTTTTTACAGGATCGGCTTCACAAATCACATAAATCTAATGAAAACCATTATTACAGTGTCAAAACTTGTACATTTCTTGTAAGCAAGTTCTATAGTTTCACCAACAAAGACGTAATGATAATACTGTTGATCCTGATAAGGATAACTGGTACACGTACACCAAGTGTGTCAAGAGCCGAGGACCACACAGTTCCAGCGAGTGCACAAGATCGAGAGACATTTTTCTCCCTCCACTATTTTCAGCCTTTTCAGGTGCCCATTCAGGCGACAATGTCCCGATAGGATCTCTGTTAAAACTCCTAGCGCAGTTTTACTTTGACTTATGCATTCATTTGATCTCAACAGGCTGTAGTCACCCAGGAGAGTTTGATTGTATAAGCCCTACTAGATCTTTCCAATGGTCAGATCTTCTCTTTTTCTTGGCTTTACCTGTTTCTTCCAATATTACATTTGGACTGATTCCGCAAGAGGGTTCAGGCCTCCCCCTCTTTGCTAGTTCATCTGCCATTTCATTCCAGTGTATCCTGGAATCCGTAGTAAGGTCTATATTGTTCTCGCCTAGTTCACTGAGTTTTTCTAGGCATTCCCACATCATTTTAGAACTGATTACACAAGAGCTCAGTGCTTTGATGGCTGAACTAAGAGGGATGTCCACAGGCCTCAAACAACAGATCGACAAAAAAACCACCCAAAAGGAACGAATCCGGGAGTCAGCTCAGCTTATGGTCTAAAGTCTCCTATAGAGAATCTCGAGAAGGCTCGGCACATCCATAGAAAATAAATATGAGTCGGGATTTCAACTAGGTCAACAAAAACAAGTGGATCCACTTTATAAGATCGTCTTCAGTCGCAGTCAGTCGGCTAAGGATTGGCTCCTTATAGAGGCAGCGAAAAAAACACAACAGAAGACAAGAAACAAGCGAGAAGACCGCCAAAGATATAACAGCCATGGTTACAAGGCAAAGGAAGAAGACAGCACGACCCCAGCCAACAACCATTTCAGCTAGGGACCAGATGTACGCGAAAAATGCGAACGAAGACAATGAGAACCCATCGAAAGAGATTGGGGGTGGATGGGAGAAGGTACTCCCCAGGATGCACCCTGGGAGGGACGGGCTCATCTAGCATGTGTGTGGGGAACAGCATATACTGACTGAGGACTTCGTGGTCATGGGAAGGCACGATGGGCTCTGCAGGAGTGAAAATAATATTTCCCTTCCTGCTTGTGGAAAAAGGAAATCACAAAAAAAAGAACAAGGAGGCAAACCATCAATGTATGTAAATTTCCTGTTTTTATGTTTAATAGAATAGTAGGATTTTGACAATTTCGCAATACACGAAAACATCAAATAATCTTCCCGACCCTGGCTACGCAATTGGCAATATCGGTAAAAATGATGGAACAACTCACGTGAGGATCTATTATACAGTCGTCCGTAACCCAACTGTAATTTTCATACATATGGAATCCAATGAATATGTTAGTACAGCATGCGTTTCGGAGAAACAATTATTTTGCGACGTAGACGATCCAAAACTAATTTCAAACTATATTTGATAATTGAAAATGTCTTTTCAACAAATACAATACAATTAAAAATATAGACGCTCTGTATTATAATTAGTGTTAGTGGTCGATGATTTATTGACATGCGTAGTTGTTCGCCCTGTACGACCAGTCGAAACCGGTACAGAAAGTGCGTTTCTAAAATCGAATTGGCACGATATTATGAGGAGAAATAAAAGAAGTAAGTGTTTCAGGCCGGTCTCTTCGCGATTGAAGAGCGGACGAGCTCTCGCGATATACCGTAACTCAATGCCGCCGGTAATAAGATAACTGTTCAATCTGGCAACTTCTTTTATTTTCGATGTCCATCTTCGACGCGACCTTCATCGCTTACCAGACCGATAAATTCGACCTCAACTGGAAGCAAGTCTTTATACACCCGGTTGCCAAACTGTTCAACTTTCTTGGCACATGCATCAAATATTTGCCAAACACAAATATGGGTAGAAGGAAAAAAATATTTTATATCAATTAACAAAGTGTTTATGTTAAATAACATCTTTCTACAGGTTGGTACACAGCAGAGAGAAGACATTTAGGGCATGGGGACTACTACATATATAGGGGTAGGTATTCTACTCACGGTCCCTTACCCAAAAAATGACGAATGTGTCCGGGAAGCGAGATTTTACTTTCTAAAACACTTGTGAACGCAAACAGGCTACCTTCCCCTTTTCTCAATTAAATTTTCAGTTTCTTAACTCATGAGGGCTCTAAAATTTGATAGCGGCCTTGTTATAGAGCTGCACTATTAGCCTTGAACAGACAACGTCTTATATAGGGGCTAGTACTAGAGTGCCACCAAGATTTAGCTGAGGCATCGGCAGAAAACAATATTATCCTGATGTGGGTTAAAGGGCACGACAGGAGTAAAGGAAATTGCATTGTCGATTGTTTAGCCAGTGAAGCGGCTGGACTAAAAATTTTAAGATCCAGTGTCACCTACGGCCTAGCGACTTCGACAATTGCGGAGCTAGCCAAACTTTACACCCATGCTCAATCCCTTAAAATATGGGATGGAATCATGGAATCTTGCTAGGATCACCCTGGGCGACCCTGGGAAGCTGGCGCCGAAGAAATATTTGGCGATGACCAGGAAAAACCTACGTTCAACAGTAGGATTTCTGACTTGCCACTGTCAACTAAGGAAACACCTCCATACTATGGGGCTAGTGGACACACCTCTATGCAGGCTGTGTGAACAGGAAGATGAAACTGTCAGGCATGTCTTATGCGAGTGTCCGGAGATATCGTTGATCAGAGAGTGTGTGTTCGGTGAGTCTTGGCCTACACCTGCCGATATAAAGGAGATGTCTCCTAGTGACCTGTCCACCTTCCTGGGAAGGATAAAATGGACGATGACCAAGTAGGACAACTCCTCGGGAGGATCTACAATGGGTCACATGTGGCCTAAGTGCTGTGAGCCTACACTCACCCTCCCTTCTCAACAGATGCAGATAGAGGTGCACTTATTTTACGTTCCTATTTTTCAGATTATAGAAGCTATAGTGGGACTTCTAGTATGTCCACCCCGAATAACACTAGGCCCAACCAAAGTACAATAGAATAAGAGATTATGTAGCTATCAGGAAAAGAATATTGTTATTGGTGCATATATAGTTTTTGCTTGTTTTTTTTATATTTTATTTTATTTTTTGGTAGATCAATGAAATTTAATTTTCCCCAAAAACGGTCAAAACATTCTAGCATAATTAGCTACAAAAATCAAAATGAAACAGTATGTTCCTGGTCAAATGTGATTTTCCATTAAAAAAAATTAAAAGGGAATAAATTACTAGTTTTGCTGATGAAACGACAACTTCGCAACGTAGTAATAACAAGTTCTTCACGGAAATTACGTTGAAATATAGGCGGGTATGCGGAATTCTTGGTTTCAATGGAGCAATCTTGCGTGAATAATCCAATCAACTCAATCCCGAATACTTATACAACAAAATGTATGATGAATATACAGATTGTTCCGGAATTTCGAACCAGTAACTTGGGAAGTGATAGAGAAACTAAAAATATTGGTAACATTTTATATAAAATTGTTGCCTTATTCTTTTCGTTAAAGAGCTATATGCCTCTAAAGTTAGAAATTAAAAATTGTTGCCACGAGACTACGAGATGGCGCTTTGTTGTTACACCTTGTATAATAAAGACTTAGACCGTTTTAAAGCATTCTCCCATAACGTATCAAAAGTAGGGGGTTGTGATTTAAATTTTTGCAGGTGGGGCATAGGGGGTTGATGGGGGTGCGTTCTCTCTCATGTCATTTTACTTCCCCCTTTTTAGCCTAGAAACGGTTTTGAAATTTTTTTGACATCTCTCTTCGTTCACGAGGTACACCCTGTAGACCAGCAGGTAGTGTATTACGCAATAAAGTTAATAACTAGCAAAGAAACCGATAATTAAAGACATCAGGAGAGCACAGATTTATAACTCTTCAAAGTGACTAGTGGATATTCCTCTAGAACCCCCAAGGTCCAATCCATTTCAGAAAAAGTGCGTACATGGAAAACAAAGTTTTTATGAAGAAGTTCTAATTAAATACCATTTTTTTTTTTATTTTGTTGAAGGGTAACTTTTGTGGTTAATTTAATGTAGGTACACATTTTGTTATACAAAAAAACATTTATATGCGTTTGTGAGCAGATAAAATCAGTTTCATTTCTAGTTGATATTGAGTACTTAGTTGGTCGTGGAGACCACAAAAGAGGAATTTTTTCAATAAGTTAATTTCACAAACAATAAATGAAAATTGTTTCTCAGCTCCGCTAATTGATATCAAACATTACATTTATTGATTTAAAATACGGGGGTTCTTAAAAAAAAAATAGATATAAATAAGCAATTTTCCAAACTAGTTTACCATTTGAGTGATACTTTTTCATGATCTTTTGGCAATTTATAAACGTTTCGATGTGAATTTCCTGATCCTGAACACTCTCTAAATGTTAGTATAATTTTTATCCTTCATAGATGGTATTACTAATTTTCAAACACAAGCTTTACTTCAATATACGTTGATAGAATTTACGAGAACTCTTTTTCTTAACCCGGTAAACATCTTGCATGCAAAAACCTATTAAATTAACTTACTGAATCGTTAATTTGTTAGGTCGGTGTTTTTGTTCATTTTTCTAATGCAAATTCCTCAAATAAATTAGATTAAATTATATGGAACAAAACTGCAAAGGCGGTGAATTAATCCGGAATGCAACCGGAACACCATTTTTTTTATACAAACACGGTTTTGAGATTTCAAATCGCAACTAGTTTAATCTGTACATATCGACAGGACCGGTTACAGCCCAAACGTCGAATTTAAAATTATTATTCTTATGAATTTTTTGAAAAGTTACACTCACATACAGGTGTCCACGGATTCCTCTTTTTGTAAGAAAATTCAATTCTGAATCGAATGGCGTAGACTAGAACATTGGAAACCTTAAGGTTCCCGAGATATTAGCCAATAGGTGAAGAAATGTCAAAAAGTCAGACTCCAGGTTTTCATAAAACTGGCCAAAATGAGACGGGTTTTGAAAAACTTGAATTTTATTTTCAGGTTTCAGGTTTCAGGTTTCAGGTTTCAGAACAAGCAAAACTTTTATCATAAATAACATTTCTTACTAAATTAATTTTTAAAAAATTTTCGCCTATAGGATACCTACTCCATCCGTGGACACGCTGTATATTTTTCTATTTTCTAAGAAAAAGCTCTAAGTTTATGATTTTGAGATCAATTTTATTTAAACTTCAATTTGTCTTGTTCTTTTCGAGCACTATCTGTATCTGTATCTATATCTATATATGTATCTGTATCTGTATCTATATCTGTAAGGTAGGGAGAGTGAGTATAGGCTCACACTTAGGTCACATGTGACCCATTGTACATCCTCCCGAGGCCATCGTCCATTCTGTCCTTCCCAGGAAGGCGGATAGGTCACTAGGAGACATCTCCGTTATATCGGCAGGTGTAGGCCAATACTCACCGAACACACTCTCTTATTGACGATAACTCCGGACACTCGCATAAGACATTCCTGTTCACACATCCTGCATAGAGGTGTGTCCACTAGCCTCATAGTATGGAAGTGTTTCCTTAGTAGATAGTGGCAATTCAGAAATCCTACTGTTTAACGTAGGTTTTTCCCGGTCATCGCCAAATATTTCTTCGACGCCAGCTTCCAAGGGTCGCCCGGGGGGGTTATCCTGGCAAGACTACATCCTTTGGTTCCATCCCATCTCTTAAGGGATTGAGCATGGGTGTAACGTTTGGCTAGTTCCGCAATTGTCGAACTCGTTAGGCAGTAGGTGTCACTGGGTCCTAAAATTTTTTGTCCAGCCGCTTCCCTGGCTAAAGAATCGGCAATGCGATTACCTTTAGTCATGTCGTGCCCTTTAACCCACCTCAGGCGTTAGCTAAATCTTGGTGGCACTCTAGTACTAACCCCGATATAACATGTCTGTTCAAGGCTAATAGGGCTTGTCTACTGTCAGTGCAGATTCGAGC
The DNA here is from genome assembly GCA_910591675.1 of Galerucella calmariensis. Taxonomy (NCBI): domain Eukaryota; kingdom Metazoa; phylum Arthropoda; class Insecta; order Coleoptera; family Chrysomelidae; genus Galerucella; species Galerucella calmariensis. Next base: position 171,503 of record CAJUYG010000148.1, on the reverse strand, counting down.
ACCATATAATACGACCTATCATCGCAATTTTAGTGCCAAATAGAAATTACACGGTGTAATACAGAAGTTCTCACGAATCTGGTTATTCCAATTTCGAACAGTAATTATAATATCGTCGCGTCTCTTTCCATTGAAAACGCAAAGCCAGCCTCTGAATTACGGTAATTTAAAGAAGAAAAACTGGGTTAGTATAAAATCCAGCGTACACGAAACGGTAGCTATCGAATAATCGATTAATATAATACGGAGAAATTTGTTAAAAAAAACTTATTTTTTATTTCGTCCCATATTATATTTCGATAAAGTTTGTACAGTTAAGATGGGAAATGTTTCTGAATCAAATATGTTATAAAACATTTATTACTATATATGAAATTAAATACGAATATTAAAAGAAGTGCGTAATAAACGGTATCTGCATGTCAGTGATCGATAAAAAAGGATTTCTGAGCGTTATCCCGTGTTAAAAACCAAATGCAAAATAAGTTATTTATTCCTTAGAAAGTATCAAACATTCTAAACTGGCAGCGCTGCTTTCATATCAGATTGGTAGCTGGAACTGAACACACGCCCAACGCTGACTGCGAACAATTATTCTTCTCTCTCTTTCAAGTAGTTTTGCTCATATCTTCCTTGTCGTACTTGTATAAATCGTATGTTTCGAATAGACTTTTCGCAATCTGTATGTTCCAATAGTTACAATTGAAGTAGTTTGTAGCCCAAGAGGTTTTCAAAGTGATATAAATCGGGAGAAAGTTATTTTCGTTTCTTGTACATATTGTAATGTTTTTCTTATTTATTTGAACTGTTTTTTTACCGAGGGATAAAATTATACACTCACTACGGCTAATTACTATTGATTTATTGAAGAAACACTTACACACTATAATAAACTTAATTTATATACACACTACTTAATGTCTACTAATGTATCTACACTCGGTATAATAATTGTCCTAATTCATCTTCAACACTATTTATATTCACTATCTGTTCACTCACTGTATACTGAAACTGTTTATCGATTCACTGTATACTAAACAACTCCGCGACTCACTCGAAAACCCGCGTATATATAGTTCTTTGTAGCTCTAGAACATTCTTGAATATACCACCTCAGCGTATTCGTGAATAAACCATTGTACGCTTCGAGAACAGTCTGATTATTACCTGCGAAAGAACCTTTCTAGAAAGGTTGTATTCATAATTTGCGTCAGGACCGGCTTCTGAATAAGTGAGTTCGTAACAATATTTACAGTATTCCTTTAATTAATGCTTTGTCCTATGTTCTAAGCATAATATACTTCCATAACTCATATAGGTAATTTGGAAAACATTCTTGACTTGTTGCTAATAAAGCTCCCCTCGCTTTTATCAATAAATTATGCAGCTATATATTTCTCTAAAGCAGTTAATAACTTAATTACAGTTTCCTATAAAAATTGTCATTTTGGTAAAGCGTGTTATTAATAGATGTCAAAGAAAATAGTTTGAATTTTGTATCTAATTATAAACATAGGCATGCGCAGACCTTTTTATTAGGGATGGCCAAATATCAAATCGGAATCTTTTGATGAAAAAACAAAGAGCCGTGCACGCCGAAACATTGCTTTTGCATATTGCCGCTCTTCAATTTCTCTCAATTCATTTTAGGAAAAAAACTGCTCCTAGTACCGATTGGGACCGATTAGGGTGGGCCATGGGGGCACTCTATGATTATAAACCATAATGGTTGGTTATATCGTGCATATATCCCAACCCCGTTTAACTTAGAAGTGTAATTCAATGTCTATCGGCGTATATAGCCCGAGAAGTAGTTGTTGTTTCTTAATGAACGGTCTGTTTTTTGAAAAAGTAATTATAATAATTTTAAACTGTATAAATATTGCTATTTTTAATAAATACCAATGGACCCTAGTATTTTATAAACTCGAACAACTGAGCACTAGACGAACTGTATAATTACTTCATAACTCGATGTTATTTACGTGACGAGAGTGCATTCATTTTCAAAGAGTATGATGTATCATGTTCATCTATATAGTTTCCGACTCGGTAATAGGTTACATTAACACTTATACATATAATTCCATGCCTTCATCAGATATTAACTTTTTTTTAATTAAATGTACCAAACACTTCAACTATGTTACCAAACTCATCAACTTATTACATCGTGATTATTTTTAACATGTTATTTTGTGTATAAAAATAACATTGGGAAATGGAAATAGAAAAAAAAATTATCACGACTTCGATTTTAAGTAGTTTATTTAAAAAAAAATTAAAATTAGTCATTTACGAACCAAAAAAAATGTGTGAGATTATACGTTATACATACGTTAAAAAACGTGCGAAAATGAACAACGCTTTTTATATGGGACTATCATTATAACACCCAAAAGCGTGTGTAAATGACCAATGCTTTTTAAATGGGGTTTTCATTTTAACACTCTTTTTACGTTGCCTTGAATTTAGTCGTTTGTTGTATAAACTTTTGTGCTGTCAGTAAATTTGACAGAAGCGTCAGACATAGTGAAATAGCTATTTATACAACTAGTTGCAAAATGAACGTGTTTTTGCACTAGATGTGAGGATTGGACCACGAGCGTAGCGAGCGGCGTTTTGCATCGTGTTTATATACAATATTTCATTACGTTTCATTGAAATTTTAAATACTATCAAAGCCATGCTTGTTTGTTTCTATGGAGATAACCATTACAATGATCAAAACCTCAAATGTTAAGACATATTTGTCAAAATGACCACATTTATTTGTTAATTCTGTCCAGTCTTTAAAAATGAGCGAATCTGAAGAGTCCCTACCTTCAGACGTCGAAGAAGTTGCAAAAGCTGTTGTAGCAAATTTGCTACCAAATAAGTCAAAAGCAGCATATGAAACAGCTTATTCTAACTTCCAAAAGTGGTGCGAAGTGAAGAAGATAAATACTGAAAAAGCGGTATCAGAAAAGGTTCTTCTTGCTTATTTTTCATACAAAGTCAAAATATTCCAACCGTCGACGATGTGGAGTCTCTATTCGATGTTACGAACAACAATCTATGTCAATAAAAATGTGGATATCAGTAAGTTTACAAATTTGATTGCTTTTTTGAAAAGGAATGCGGAAGGATATCGGCCAAAAAAATCAAAACATTTAGTAAGGAAGATTTCAGTAGATTTTTAATAGAAGCTGATGATCACATTTATTTAGGTTTGAAAGTAATTTTTATAGTTGGGATAGCAGGAGGTTGCCGAAAAAATGAATTACTAAATATGCGGACCGAGTATGTTAGCGACTGCGGTTCTTTTATTATTAATATTTTATTTTATTAAAATAAGACAAAGATTGAGAGAATTTTTACAATAACCGAAGGTGATGTTGATGGAATTAATCTGATTGCATTAGTCCGAAAATACATTCAAATGCGTCCAAACCATGTAAAAAATAATCGTTTTTTCCTCGGATATCGAAACGGAAAATGCAATATTCAACCTGTTGGCATCAACACATTTTCTGACACCCCCAAAAAAATAGCAACATTCCTTGGCTTGTAAAATCCTAAATTATACACTAGCCATGCATTTCGCAGATCGTCTGCAACGTTACTGTCAGATGCTGGTGCTGATATACAAACGTTGAAAAGGCATGGCGGATGGAAGTCCAACGCTGTTACTGAAAATTATATTGACGAATCTATCAATAATAAAAGAAAAACAGCTGTGAAGATACTGGGGCAAAATACATTGACAAATATCGACAATATCGCAGTTCCGAAACAAAGTACATCGACAAGCATAACAATGAATTCAAACGTGGCTGAGTTTTTTAACAATGATGTATCATCTGGGGTTTCATCTATGTCTACAAGTAATGAACAAAAGGCAGCAGTATTCCGTGGCAATACGTTTCAAAACTGTACGTTTAATTTTTATAATAAATTACAATGATTTCTCAATAGAAACATTATAATATGTAGTTGTCTAATTAATTTCATAGTAAAACTAGGTATTCTTAGTAAAAATAAATGGATTTGTTGTCCCTGAGTGACAAAATGAACCACGTTTTGCAACTACAATGAGTGTCAAAATGATGACATTTCGTAAGTGAATTGCAAAAAATATTTTCTGTTATATTTAAAATTTTAATAACACTTATTTTAAATGGAAGTACCTCGAGAAAAATGCATTTCTTCGGATTGCACACCACCTGAAATTAGAATTCGTTGTGCATATTATATTTGTTTATAGAAATTTTATTTTTATGTTTTTTAACATCTTCAGAGCATTTTTTTCATTTTTCCTTCATGTGGTCGTAGATAAAGTTTTGTATGACACTTGTGCGCGAGGTAGTTTTGCCCATTCGTTGCGAAAAAGGCACTCGCTACGTTCCTTCACTCACTTGTATCATAAATAACTATTTTATAGAGGAGAGCTGATTAGGTTGATTTATTTATTGATATATTTATTTAAAGCATGAATCCCCCTGTATAGTGAAATAACAATTTCCATTACAATATTTTCATTTTATTTTGAGAAGGAACCTTACATTTACCAATATTCACCAGAATATTCGATATCTCGGTTTTACGAAAATCGTAAATAAGTATGATAATCTACACTGGTGGTAATTTTAAATTTATACGCTATCTATGTGGTTGTGGTACTGTATAGGTATAACAAGAAGGTCGAATAGTATCGCAGAATAGCTTATCGTACCACAAGATAAACGAAAAGTCGTTATTAACCTCTACAGTTGAATGGAATCAAAAAAGAAGTAGATATAAAATTTTAACGGCATAATAGCAAATTTGACTAAATCAAAATGTCCAAAGAGCAAAGAATAATCATTATTTACTTAAAATATTTAAAAAACGCTGTTTAGCTAAATAAGAAAATTCCATGCTTTTTTTTTTTCTCGCAGTCCTCCCATCTTTTTGTCACGCCAACCTCAAGTCTTCCGTGGAGGTCTACCTAAACCACTTTTGGGATCAATTAGTTAAACTATACTTCTAACAACTGATGAATTCCGCCGCTGTCATTTGCACACTAGATGGACATGGCTCAAGAACGTTCTGAGTCCCTATGTATGTATGTATTTTGGGGTGACATTCACTGAGACCTAAAAAATCTATTGTTTCCCCTTACTTCTACTTAGTTTCAGAGAAGAGTCTGAGAAACTAGTAGCTCCTTTAGTCCTATTTCCTGGAGAAATTTAAGGATATCTGCAGGCTTCAACTTAGGTAAATGTTCCTCTTCTATCCAGTAATCTCCCAGGTGCTGTTCTCTAGGATTCTGAAGTGCTGTGGAGTTGGAAAGTATGTGGAGGAAGGTTTCTTCTTCCATGCCACACAATCTACATTCTTGTTCCTCCACTATTTTGAGCTTTTTCAGGTGCCCATTCAGGTGATAATGTCCTGTTAGGATCCCTGTTAAAACTCTTAGCGCAGTTTTACTTTGACTTATGCATTCATTTGATCTCAACAGGTTGTAGTCAACCAGAAGAGTCTTTGATTGTATAAGCCCTACTAGATCTTTCCAATGGTCAGATCTTCTCTTTTTCTCGGCTTTACTTATTTCTTCCAATATTACATTGGGGCTGATACCGCAAAAGGGTTCAGGCCCCCAGAAAAGTATTTCAGTCCCCCTCTTTGCTAGTTTATCTGCTATTTCATTTCCTTCTATTCCAGTGTGTCCTGGAATCCATAGTAAGGTGACTATATTGTTCTCGCCTAGTTCATTAAGTTTGTCTAGGCTTTTCCACACCATATTGGAACTGATTACACAAAAGCTCAGTGCTTTAATGGCTTCTGAGTCCCTAATCTTTCTTCATTTTTAAAAAAAATATAGAACGTGTCGTGGAACACACGGTAGGAACTTTAGTTCCTTTTAAGCATAATTTATGTAATACATCTGACGTTATGGATAAACAATTTGCATATTCCTTGTTGGTCGAGTAGTAAGCAAACCAGACTCTCAGGCGGTAGACCCTGGTTCGATTCCCCGTGAAGAAGTTTTTTTTATTGTTAATTTTATTTTTAAATAATTATTCTGCTTGATATTAATAACGACAAAAGGTAGACGTTTGAAATATTTAGCAGAATATTCATTATTATAGATTATAGATAATGGTACGGTACCCTTCATGAGGGAGTCCGACTGGCAACATCTACTTATAAGAGCATCGTATATTTGAAAAGGGAAACCGTAGCATTATACAAATTGGACATTCAAGTACTGTACGTTTACCACAAAAAAATTAGTGGAAACATAAAATTGAATTGTTAAATTTTCAATTTAAAGTTATATTACAGTTTATAGAAATTTTTATTTTCTAGATTTTTTCTTAAGTGGGTCGTAGAAAAAATATGCTGTTCGACTCGTGTGGATTGTCCATATCAAGTTTTCAAAATTTCAACTCCCTGTATTTCGAAAAGTAAATGTGCTAGACCCCTTAATCCTCATATCATTTTGTCCAATTTTACGAGAGGAATCTACATGCAAACGTTGTAATTACCCTTAACGTTCGAGATGCTTATACCATTTTTTGCGAGATCGTATTGAAATAAATTCCGAATAAAATAATTTAAATTTCTTCGAAACTAACAATATGTCAAAAGTGACATTTATTCTTCTCGATCAGTTTAAAATATATTTTGCATTTTGGTGAAATTGTTTTTATGCTACTTTTATTACTTTTCGACGTCTGGTAAGTGAATCACTTACCGACGTGTTAAACTTAGAAACCAGTAAACACAACCTACCGGCCTGACAACTGATGCTGTAAATAAACAAAAAATATCAATCGCGCAAAAAAAAATATGGAAATAATAGTAAGAATTTATCCAAACAAATTCAAGTAGATCACCAACACTGCGAATACCCTCTTTGAATAGAATCATAATCTAGCATCGGTGATTCAGTGGTAGAATGCTCGCCTTCCACGCGGGCTGCCCGGGTTCGATTCCCGGCCGAAGCATATGAATCGCTGCTTCGTAAACGAGAGAGAGACTCAGGACAAAGCACACGCACGCAAGCAAGGCACATAACGAAGTAACGTAACATAACGTAACCTAACGGTCAGATCTTTTGCGTCGCGACCCCCGGTCGCTCAAACTCAACCTGACGTAAAGAACTAAAGTTCCAAAAAACAGTCTAAAATAAATAATTGATACTATGTACAGATTAACGTGCTTGTTCACAGTTGCCCGACCATACCGAATTGTTTTATCGGAATTTAATAAGTCCATAGACGCATAGTCTAACAATTCCTGTGCATTGAACACTATAATATACAACAGTAGATTTCAGAGTGCTTAACGATTGACTGATTGGCGTCTATTAATAAGTAATAGCCACTAATATAGCATATTAATCCGGCTATGTGTATAAATGGTCCATTAAATTCGGTTAGTTAACCGAGAGTTACATTACGAGTAATATCATTTAGGCCACAATACATGCACCCTTTTCCGCACTTCGCTTTAGCATTATATGCATTTTAGATTTTGTTATTGTTAATTTAGATAATGATTTTTTTAATTTAAATATAGAGTGTCTAAGATAGCTATTAGATTAGATTAGATTTAAAAGGGGTCGCCAACCGGGCCGGCCTACACTGCGACTTTAGTGTAAACCCTCATATATTTTAGATCTTCGATTCTGAAAAAGCCTAAAGTCCATTTTCCACGGTGCGATTGACGATGCAACTAGAAAAAGTTGCATGCAACTTTTTTATCGTTGGGCGCGTAGTTCGCATGAATTAGAGCGAGAAGTCGCTGCAAATTGGTAAGTTTTCTGGTGGATTTTGTAGCTCCAACCCAAAATTTGTATTGGCTGCTCCGCTCTAACATTGCTGTTACTGTCAATCAAGTTGGAAACACGTTACGTTTTCCCTTTGCCTGGATGAGTCGCAGAAACAAACTATCGGTATGCTGATTCTACTTTTTCTCCCGATTTGACGCAACGTGGAAAATGAACTTTAGAAAAATATTGACTACAGATAAATGGTCTTCCACAGCATACAGTGTGATCGCGTTATAATTACCCACTTCAATTGTTGAGCTGTATTTTTATGCTAATCTGCTCTTTAAACCCAAATCAACATGTCTAAAGAGTGAAAAAAATTCGGTTTGATAAATATTCGTACTAAATAAAAACGTTCGTTTTAAATCTATAAATAAAACAAGTGTTTGTAAATAACGGAAACTTCTAAGTAAAACATTTGACGTAGAAACTTATTTATTAAAGTAATCTGATTGAATAAAAAACTACACGTGCTCTATTACTTCGGATCTTGATAAAATTTCTTGTCGTTCTTCGACCTTTGCCATTTGTGAAAAATATCAATTAGAAACTGGTAGATAATAGTCGACCTTTACTACTAGAGGTGGGAGTTGCGCTTTAAAAAATCTGCCTACATTCTATCGAGTGGACGTCGAGATTCTTTTCTTCAATCCAACTTCTGTTTATCACGATCATTATGCATATATGTGCATGTTTTTTTTTTCATTTTAACCTTCAACGATGTTAGAAGTTTCTTTTGAAAAACAGCATGTCATTTTACAACATTTCCTTGAAAAATATCGCAATAATACTAACCACAACATTTCCACATCGTGGACATCCAGAAAGTAAAAAAATCTGTAAAATCTTGTAACTTTAATGTTCAAATTCCACTGTTAGAAAACCCCCTATAACCGTTACGTAAATAAAAATCTACTGACTATTTTTGAATTTTATTCCCTAAACAATGAAATTCCTATTGGAAACGATTTGATATATATACAGTAAAATCGATTTAACTGTGTTGACGTGACGTGTTGATATGCCGAATCTAATTAAACACAGTTCCTGTCTAATTGACAGTTTGATTACATCACATGTAACCGCACCGATCTATGTCTCTAATCACCATAAGCTCCATGATTGGCTTTACGTGCGTAAAAGTGGTCAGTTATTTTTTAATTGTTACTTGCTTCGGTAAATCCAGTTTATATCAGACGGAAATATTACACTGAAACTAATTGTGTTTCTCTATACTAATCCAGAGTATTTGCTTGATACGTCCACCTCTAATAATGTGAAGAGATCCCAAAAGTTAGTAATGTCACTGTTATTAGCATCTTAAACTATTTCAAGGCCAATTTTTGGCAAATTTCAACGATTTACCTTTGTTTCATAGCTAATATATTCCTTGATAACCCAAAATTTAGTTTATTAATAGCTTATAACTTGGGAATGTCCCATTAACGATCCAAAACCATCCAATGACACACTGGAATAGAAGGAAATGAAATAGCAGATAAACTTGCAAAGAGGGGGACTGAAATACCTTTCTGGGGGCCTGAACCCTTTTG